>CATIWR010061177.1:0-28227 GCA_949677035.1 Omphalea diandra
GCTGTCACGGTGACCAGGACGGAGGTAGTGGCGGCAGTGCTACCACAGCAAAAACGTTCGTTGCCACTGTCCAACCTTGACCTGCTTCTTCCTCCACTTGATGTGGGCATTTTTCTGTGCTACAAGAAACCAGATGCACACTCTTTATCTATGAGTCATGGGTCCATGGTTGGCGTTCTAAAGAAGGCCTTGGCTCAAGTGCTGGTGTCGTATTACGCCTTTGCTGGTCAGGTTGTGGCTAACTCTATTGGTGAGCCTGAGGTTCTGTGCAACAACCGTGGTGTAGACTTCTTTGAGGCTTTTGCTGATACTGAGCTTAAAGAAGTCAACTTGCATAATCCTGATGAGAGTGTTGAAGGCAAACTTGTGCCCAAGAAGAATAATGGGGTGCTTGCTGTCCAGGTACGTGAAATTTTTTTTTTTATTTTTTTGAGCAGTTATAGGTGCCGTGAGTAGTGACAACACGAGCTAAACACGTCCTAATGAATCTCAAATTTTTTCCCTCCATATACAAAATTTATTTATTTTGTATACACATTTAAACAAATTCTATCCGCGCTTTCCTCCGATAATAGTTTTTTTTATTAACATATACAAAAACACATGAATAATAATAGTTTTTTTATTAATATATACAAACACACGAGAAACAAAAAATACACTACTTCGCAAAATTATAATAATTTTGTAAATGCGCACTAATCTATATAATCCTTACACACTGTTTGCACAATCGATATACGATTTTGAAGGATCAATTCACACACTTTTTTTTAATTAATAATAGTTAATTTAATAAACAAAACGATATATGAAGAAGGACAATGATAATAATTGTTCTTTCTCGGACTATCTCATATAGCCAGTAATTATGAAAAATTAGTGTAAAACAAAATCTGTAATGTGATGAGGATAAAATTATTCTTTAACAAAAATTGAGAGGAAAAATAAAAAACAATTTTGGTTCATATAAATATGTTTTGAATGAATTTTATTCAGATCACTTTAGATTGAGTCATCTAATCAATACATAAAAAATTCAATAATTTCAAATTGAATGAATCATTTATAATTTTAATTTTTAATTAAAAATATTACTTTAATTTTTAATAGATATTAAATATTTTAATTATTTAAATTAAATTAATTCAAATTGAACATTAATTAAATAAGAATCAAGTTAAATGTATTCTAGCATTCAAATTCGATTCACTTTTGAATTTAATTGGTATAAATGGTTAGACAGAGTGGTATAAATGGATTAATTTGTCATGCCAAGTTGATGGCGACTTTTTTTTTTTTTTGAAACACGTTGATAGGGATTTGAAATGCGTGGAATTTGTGATTTCTTTTAGAGTTAATTTTAAATTGATTTTTCACCAGTCAACGGTTGAGATACACTTAATCTGAACAATTTTTTTTTTTTATAGAAAATGGAATCATTCATTTTAAATAAAAATTATGGAATCTAAAAATTATTATTAAACATAGCATAGTGATTATCATAACTAAATGTACTACTTAGGATTTTTTTGGAGTTTTGAAATTGTTATGTTATATTCTGAATGAAATTTTTCAATAAAATTATCATAAATATTAAAAAATTATAATAATTATACAAAGTAGAATAATATTTCAAAACTAATAGGTATTATTTTTTTAAAAAATAAAAGCACTACCCATATAAAAAAGAAGATATCACAAAAAAAAAATATTTATAAAAGAGAATAAATCATTTATTAAAGAGAATAAAATATAACAAAGAATATAAAAGTTCACCTTCTGAAAATAATAAAAGATAAAGTTATCAGTAGAATGGTAAAAATGAATTTATTATAAATAATAAAAAAAATAAAAAACATAAATAAAAAAAAACCACTGATTAACCAATGACCAACTCTAAATTAAAACTAATATGAACATATTTAGCAATTTCATAAATAAAAAATAAAAAATAAAAGGCATAGGGAGCTGCGAGTATTGCTTACCGGCGGCTCCAAATTGACTGACGTATGGTGTGTACAGAACAGTTTTTATTTTATTTTATTTTATTTTACAAATGATATTCAAGTCATGGACAAAGTCAAACCGATACAAGTAGATGGAGTGGTTGTAAGATTTGTTGACTCAGGTATTCTTCCTCTTCTTCTTAATAATAAGAATAAGAATAATAATAATAATAGCAATAAAACAAAGTCAAACTTTCTACAAATTTATAATTTTACTTAAGTTTTCTAGAATAGACTATTTTACCTAAACATTATCAATTGCTATTATATTAATATTTAATTAACTCTTAATTTTAAGTTAACTAAAATCAATTATAAGAGTTCGTTTTTTTCACTCAAAATGATCTTGACCAAATTTTTGAAAATATAATTATATTAATAGTTAAAATAACATAAATAATTTTTAAATATTGTTTCCTAAAAAAAATTAGTTGCTGCAAGGCATAACAAAAATAAAAAAATAAAAGACGCAAGGAGCTGCAAGTATTGCTTACCGAAGGCTCCACATTGAACTGTTTTTTTTTTTTTTTTTTTTAAACAACTGATATTCAAGTTGTAGATTAAAGTCAAACCTATACAATAGAAGTAGTAGTTGTAAGATTTATTGACTGAGTTCTTCCTCTACTTCTTAATAATAATAGTAATAATAATAATAAAACAAAGTCAAACTTTCCACAAATTTATAACTTTACTTAAATTTTCTAGAATAGAGTATTCTACCTAAACATTATCAATTGCAATTATATTAATACTTAACTAAATCTTAATCTCAAAATAATTAGGATGAATTATAAGAATTCACTTTTTTCACTCAAAATGATCTTGATCAAATTTTGAAAATACAATTATATTAATAGTTAAAATAAAATAAATAATTTTTAATAATATTTTCCTAAACAAAAAATTTAGTTGCTGCAAGGCACAACACTAGTGCGTCACACCTCATAGCTTATTTGGCAATTTTTAAAATAAATTTTAGAGAAAATTTGATTGGGCATTATAATTTTTATATTTAGTAGAATATCAAATTCTATATATACTCTCTTTATCTTCTATAATCACATATAAAATTTGAAGTAGTTAAATATAGCTAGATGGAAATAGTGCCAAACAAGACTGTATTTATCTATAATAAATTCTATATATAATTATAAAATAAGTATAAAATTTTGAAATATTTAGATATATAATTATAAAATGAGAATACAATTTTGAAATATTTAAATACAAAAAAGGAAAGACATTTAAACAAATTCTATACTAATACAAAGTTTATAAAACAAAAAAAAGAGAAAGTCATGCATAATCTTATTGGTAACGCCACTATTCACTATAATAATGACATTTCCTATCATTATTCTTTCCAAAATGGCACATGGTTATCAAACCGGCCGTTGAATCGATAAAAATAGAAATCGGTCAATGGTCCGATTTGATTCAGTTTAATGTAAAAAACCACTTTTCTAAAAAATAATTAAAATCAGAAAAAATTGGTCAAATACTGAAAACTAGCCAAAACAGGAATCATGTCAAATTGATTTAACTTATAATTTTATTATTTTTGTGAAAAATTTTATTTATTATTATCAATCAGTTCAATGATTATTGTCAATTCACAATTTAAAAAATAATAAATTATTGTCAATTAAATTTCAAATTAGTTAAATGCACTCAGTTCAATGATTATTGTCAATCACAATTTAAATTTAATGTCTTTTAACAAACTTAATGGTCTAAATATATTTAAAAACTTAAAAATACATCATTTAAATAGTATCTTTATAACTCCCAAAGTATAGTAAAATACAAAACTTTTACTATATATATATATATATATATATCCATAAAACAATTAATAATTTTAAAATATAACATAAAATAGTAAAAATACATTAATACTAATAAATCTTTTTTAAAAATAAAGTTTATAGATACATGATATTTTCTTTTTCTTATTTTTTTAGGAAAGGCAATTAACATGTAGTGAGATGTAGTAAACGGATCAGATCATGTTATTTTGAGTTGGATTGTATTTAGGTCGAGTCACTTTCAGATTAAGGTGTTGGGATTGGATTTCAGATTTACTCTTAAAAATGATATATCAAATCGAGTTGGATTGGATCATATCTTTTGTTATTCAATTTTGTAAATGTCTATTTAGATTTTTATTATTTATGTAATGTTTTCTTATAATTTATTGAGAGAAAAATAATAATTTTTTAAAATTTATTTTTAATTAGATAGATTTTCTATAAATAGAACTTGATTAAATTTTTTATTTAAATACTTATAAAATTAAATATATTTTATTTTTTAAACAAATGACCAGATATAATGAAAACAAGCTATTAAATAAAATCTGCATATAATTACATTTAAGTTATATGTTATAATTTAACTAATTTATAAATAAACATACAATGTCCAATGATAATAAACTGCTCACTGCAAGAAATTTACATATTATGATAACAATTTGTGAAAAAAGTAATATTATCTAAATATGTGGTTTTATTGTGATATAAATTAAATTCATCATATTTTTTTTTATAAAAATAAGTAAACTTATGATAATTTTTTCTTATATATTAAATTATTTAAGAAACTATGACAAAATTTTTTACTAAAAAATTTTTTTATAATAAATGAGCATGCAAGATAAATAATATTATAAACTTTTTTTTTCATAATAATTTGTCATAATACCTTTATGCCAAATTTCTAGTGTCTATCAAATTACATATAGAAAAAAATAATATTATCACAATAATATTTGTACTGCTATATTATATCATTTAATAAATATGATAAATTACTTTATCGTAATGAATAATTTTTATTCTCACTAAATAACATGTCATAATAAATAAGAAATTGTAATTTAGGTACATAAAAAACACAATAAAATTAAATATAAATTTACTGAAAATATAAAATATCATTATATTTGAAATGAAAATAAAGATAAATTAAAGTTGAAGTTCAAGTTGAATTTAATTAAATAATCTAATAATTTTAAAACATAAATTTTTTTCTTTTTACATCAATTATTTTACTTATATATATTTAATAATACATTTTATTTTTGATATTATTATCGGATTAATTGGATGGCCACGAGTTGATCCGTCTAGATTAATTTTGACATGATATATCATATTGATCCAAATTTGGCCTAAAAATTTTTAAGTTATTTTGAATTTAAATCATTTTAGTTTTGTTTGAGTTCAGACTGAGTTTGAATCACTTTTTATTGGATGCCACCTCTGCATGTAGCATTAAGAAATCAAACGGAAGTCTTGTTCCCTTAATGGAACTACCACTTGAGAAATATCCTTCATGAAAAACTGATCAGCATAAGAATTAACGCAAAATATGCTAAAGAATGGGCTACAACATTGACATTTCTGGGAATCCAAATTAATGAGTAGATTTGAAAGCTAATGAGAGGGGTTTGGACATCATGTACCAAAAAGTTTCAATAGTTCCTATGGTCATTATTCGTACTAATTAGTACCACCTTAAAAAGAGATCGAGAGATAAAATAGGTGAGGACAAGAGTTGAATTTGAGCAATGAAAATGGAGCGAAGAACGCCTCTAGTGTTATCAATTAATAGAGTATGTCCATATCAATGAAATTTGAATCAAGCTAACGGTAGATAAGTGGATTAATATTTAAGGGACTGTTTGGGTTAATAATGACGGTTAGCAATGAGTGATTAATAACCAATGGCCAACAGTCAATAATTAATTGTGAACAATCAATAAATATAAAATATTTGATAATTATGTGATTAAAATTAGGATTAGATTATAACATAATAAAACTAATTATTTTATATTTTAATTACGAATTGGCATAATAATAAACAATAATAAATATGAGGTTGACATTACAAAAGAATTTCAAATGCTAACTTTTAAATTTCAAGTACTAGAAAAATTAGCTTTTAGCACTCAGTTATATTTTTTAAATGCTGACCTAGTTTTTAAATTGAAATGCTAAATATTGACATATACCAAATACTTTTTTTACAATCTTTGAATGCTTAATTGCTAAACTATAATATGTAAACGTGAAACTAAAAAAATACAAAGATTTTGTATTTATTGTGATATTAAGTTTAAAAGTGTGAATTATTAATTTCTACATCGATAACACATTGTATATGCCCATTAATTTGTAAGAAAACAGTTTCTACATCGATAATACATCTCATTAGTTTGTAAGAAAACAATGTATTTGGGGATTATACAGTATGCAGTTAATATATATGATCATATGACATTATTATAAAGGGAATTTTAATTTTTCATAAAAAGATACTAATAGGTTTTAGCTATATAAAAATACAGTTAGATATAAACAAAAATTTTTTCCAACTAAAATGTTGTATATATGGAGAACAGCTTCTTAATGAAGTTGTGGGATACCAATCAATTGGATAATGGTTTTTGGCTTTCTTTATCTCTGTCTACTTACTGTTGTAAATGATTTTCAGGCAACAGAACTCAAGTGTGGTGGTATGGTAGTGGCATGTACATTCGATCATCGCATCGCAGATGCCTATTCGGCCAACATGTTTCTTGTATCGTGGGCTGACATGGCTCGAGTCAAAGAAACATCACTAATCCCATCATTTAGACGATCTTTGCTAAATCCTAGACGCCCAGTTGGTTGCCTGGACCCTTCTCTAAACGACTTTTACACATCCATTTCCTCTTTTTTACCTCCAAAAGAGCAGCCTGTAGAAGAAGTCGTTAATC
The DNA here is from genome assembly GCA_949677035.1 of Omphalea diandra. Lineage (NCBI taxonomy): Eukaryota > Viridiplantae > Streptophyta > Magnoliopsida > Malpighiales > Euphorbiaceae > Omphalea > Omphalea diandra. Next base: position 6,778 of record CATIWR010061177.1, read on the forward strand.
ATCTAATAAGTCGCATATATTACATCAAAGCCGAGGAGCTTGCTCACCTGCAATCACTTGCTAGCTGTAGTGAGTATAAGAGGACTAAACTTGAGTCATTTAGTGCATTTTTATGGCAACTGATCTCTAAATGCTCCAGCAAGAACGACCCAAAAATTAATGGCAAGATATATATGTCGAAGATAGGCATTGTCGTGGATGGAAGGAGTAGGTTAAGCGATACAACTATTATGGATAATAAAATCCCAATGGCTACGTACTTTGGAAATGTGCTTTCTCTTCCTTATGATTGCATAAGCGTTGATGAAGTTATTAAGCATCCTTTAAGTTGGGTGGCTAATGAGGTACATGGTTTCTTGGAAAAAGTAATGACAAAGGAACATTTCTTGGATTTGATTGATTGGGTAGAGGTTCATAGGCCAGAACCAGCTGTGGCTAAAATATATACATATGATAGGGATGATGGACCAGCTTTTGTGGTGTCATCAGGCCAAAGATTTCCAGTTTCTAAGTTGGATTTTGGATGGGGTGCACCTGTTTTTGGATCATATCATTTTCCTTGGGGTGGAAACACTGGCTATGTAATGCCAATGCCAAGTCCAGCAGAAAATGGTGATTGGGTCTTGTATATGCACCTGTTCAAAGAGCAGTTGGATTTTGTGGAGATTGAGGCTCCTAATTTTTTTAAGCCCTTGAATTGTGATTACCTTGACCAAATAATTGCATCAGACTAGCTTATAATAGTGTGTTTTAGCTGCTACACTCCCTACTTAATTGTATTTCTTTGATTTGTACCAATAGATCAGTTTGCTTGCAGGTGTGAGCTTGCTAGGAGATTCGATCCTATTGTTTAATTCTGATGCTTTCTTTTGTTCTGTGAGACAGCCTAATGTCTATAAGTACTGATATAGGAAGGAGATAATAGGTATTCCAATATAAGTGTTTGATATCTGATAACGGATAAGGTAAATTGAGCATAAAAAGAAGAGAGGGGCGGGCGGGCGGCGGCGGCCGGGGGAGGCTCCCCTTTTTCTGCTCCCTGTTTCTTATACAAATTCCACACCATATTTTGAACTCATTATGTTGTCACGGGTAGGGGTGAGAAAGAGATTCGGAGATTTCTAAATTAAACTGAATATTTGAATTGAACTAAAATAAAAATTTTTGATGTGAATAGTAAAATATATGAACTAAACTATACTGCTGTTTTTTTAAATGGGACGGTACTAAAGATTTTATATTATCCGAACTGAGAACCGGACCAAACTGTATTGTAATCGTCATGTATCAAAAAAACCAAACCGAACCATAGTTTTATATATATATATATATATATATATATATATATATATATATATATATATTAGTTTTATTAATTAACTCACTCAATTAATATATATTATTAATAATTAGATTATTTATTAATTATTAATTATAAATTAATAGTAAAGATTAAAAAATTTTAATTTAACATTTAATGTGTAAGTTACTAGTTATAATTTATTAAATTATCACTTATTTATTTTAGTTCTTGAATGATTAAGAGTGAAAAACATAAAATTTGTTTTATTTAGATTCATAAAGATTAAAATGTAAATTTTAATTTTTAATAAATTGAAATAACTAAATACTTGAATCGATACCGAACCTAACCTAATTGTCTTGAAAGAACAAAAAAATCGAACTAAATCGTCCTGAATTTATAAAAAATCTAACCGAACTAGACAGAAAATTCGAGACAGTATCGATTTGCCATTTTTAAAATCCTGAAATTTCGTTATGATTCCATAAATTTTTAAGTCCCCAAATTGGACTAAATTGTGCTCACCCTAGTCATTGGCAAAATTTTGCTGGCAATAGTCTTTCACCTTTAAATTTATTGATTTTCAATTAATTTTTAAAGTTTTTTTAGTATATTTTTAATTTACTGAAGGAAAAGAGTTGTGATTTTATTTTCTTTTTGTAGCAGAAATATTAACATAACAATAATAGATAAATTTATCACTATCATTATTTATTATTTTTAGTAAGATTAAAATTTTTTACTATAGAATTATAGTTTATTAGATAAGCTAGTTGATTGGATATGTAATTTTGCATATTATCTATTTAGACAATGCTTAATTATGAATTGTTAAATTTAGAAGCTATATATTTTTTAAAAATAATTAATATTTGTATTTTAATTTATTATTTCTTTTTTATTTAAGATGATAAATTTTGATAAATTATAAATTGTTGATATATTGAAATTTTTAACAAGAAAACGTTCAAAATTTTAATTTTACTTCTATGCAATAAATTAAGCATTTAATGTTTAAATTATTTATAGTGCATGCACACACAAGGATATATGTACTCATATATATTATTCTTAATTTTATATTATGAGATGAAATTATATTATTTTTTTTACTGTCTCAAAAAAACTTTTTGATTCTACTCTTATGGTTCAAATCACTTTTCTAAAATCGAAGTGCATATTGAAGTTAAACCAAACACAGCTTTGTTAAGATTTTACTATTACGATATTTAATATAACCATTTACTTTTTAAATAATATAGATTGAAAAATTCTCTTTTTATTAAGTTCAATAAATATAAAATAAAAAATATAAAATGCTTGTATTCTTTCTGTTTTTTTTTTTTGTTGGGAAAGAAGTTCGTATTCATTTTATGAATAAATAAATTTGAGTAACTGATTTCTGTGTGTTTGTGTTCATTTTCCCATTACAGCAATGGTTTTAGAAAATTGGAATTTATATGATTAGGATATATGTACTGAATAAAATTTGGAGAAAGAGTATATACTGAATAAAATTTAATAAAAGAGTATATACTGAATAAAATTTAATAACTTTTGTATTTGCTTAATACAATAACCATGAATTAAATTATATTTAATAGTGTTTGATTTAATTATAATTTAGAATTTATTTTATTTAGAAATAAATTTTTATAAAGTATATATCAGATAAAAATATAATTTATTTTAAACGAAATAATTTTTTTGAAAAATAAAGTAAGATATTTCATTAATGGAAAAAATAATAAAAAATGAATATGTAAAATATTATATATTCATAAAAATTTATAAGAAGTTCTAAATCAAATAAATAACTGAATTTGAAAGAATAGATAGAGTTGGCCAATTAAAGCACAATCTATACTGTCATAAACTGTTATTGTTCGACTCTCTGATTTTTTGAGAGTAGGATTTGAATCATTCAAACCTTATATATGCTCTAAAACTGTACACCACTTCTTATACCATCAATTAAATAACAAAACATCATAATATAGGAATGGCAATAAGTTCAAAACTCCACATAAGAGAAATATGAAAACACTGTATACTAATCTCAAGATCAGCCAAACAAGATAAATTTGAGAATAAAAGGTCAAAATTTACCCCAAATAAAATAATAGATCTGAAAATTATTCAAGAAAAGTAATAAAAAAAACTACAAGATTGAAAACGAAAAATTAAAATCAACTAAAAAATGCGTAGATTTGAACTTTATGAAAGAAAAATAAGAAAAAAAAAAAGGAAAAGAGATGTTGATTTCTAGGTAAAATGACTAAAAATAACCTTCAAACTGTGGTGTAAAAGTTGAGATGACAAAAAGAGAAGAAAAAGAAGAGAAAAAAGAGAGAGTTTATTTTAATGATTTTTTCTCCTTTCTCCTTCACTTTCCAAACCAAACGAATTTGGGTTTGATTTAAGTGTAGAATTCAATAAAATATTTTATTTTTATAAAAATGTCATTTTGTTAATTTTCTTAAATATTTACAAGTAAAAAATAAAAAAGAGGAAGAAAGATAGAGCATAGAGAGTAAGGAAAAAAAAAAGGAAAAGATAAATGAGAAAAAATTTGAAAAAAATGCATTAAAAGTATTTTTTTCATAATAAAAATTTTTTTACAACTTTAAAATTCATTTAAAAATTCTATCAAATTTGATAAAATTTGATTTAGTTATAACAATTTAAGTATTTAATGAAATATAACTTCAAATAGTTTATCATTTATATCAAACATATAAAATGTGGATCGAATAAATTTTATAAAAATTATGGAATTTATTCATACTAAATACACTCTTAAATATATATATATATATATATATATATTTCAAAGACAGAAAGCTAAGTTGGAACAACCTTTGAATTATATAATCAACCATAATAGATGTATTTTATATTTTGATGATGCCGATTTTTACAACTAATCAATGGAATTTAATATCAAGAAAAATTATGTATCCGTTTAGGTTCGGCTTGAATTTTTATGAGCTAAACTGGTTTAGGTGTGAGCTTCTTGCATTTATATTTATTAACATCAATGCTAGATTATTTTATTTAATATTTAAATATTTTTTATTTTTAATTTAAATAATTAATTTATTATTTAATAGCAGAAATAATAAAATTATATAAATATTAATTTATTGAGATCATTATATATTATATTATATGATAATAGATCTAATGCATCAAAATAATTTATTTGTTATTTTTATATAAATATATTCAATTAATTGATTGTTATAATTATTCATTAACTATTATATTATTTTTATTAAAAATTTTAAAAAGCATATTTTTATTTTAGGAATTTAGATTAAAAAGTAAAGAAAATTAGATAACACTTAAATATTATAATAACAAAAATTTGATATACTATTATATAATTTAAATTTATTAATCAAATTACTAGAAAATTCTTAATTAATAAAATAAATTTTTAAATGAATTATCTTTTATGTCAAACACACACACACACATATATATATATATATAACTCTTTCCTTTGTCAAAAGCGGAAAGCTAAGTTGGAACAACTTTTTCTGAATTATATAATCAATCAGATTAGATATATTTTATATTTTGATGATGCTGATTTTGCAACTAATCGATGGAATTTAACATCAGGAAAAATTAATCTCATTGAGTTTATTATCTTATATATCAGTTTAGCTTCGGCTTGAATTTTTATCAATATTTTAAAAATCGATCAGTGAATTGGTCAATCGATTGATTTTCGATTTTATTGATTCGATCGATTTGATAGATCTATTTAATTAATTTAGTAATATATAAAATTTAAAATATCATTAAAATAGCGTTAAAAAATCAAAAATAATATTAAAATATATAAATATATTTATAATAATTAAAATATAAAATAATATGAAAAACCGGTTTGAGTCATATCGAATCAATTACTGATTTAATTTTTAATTTTATCAGTTCGATCTGTTGTTCCTTGGAACCCTAGAAGTGAGGTTGAATAGGGCAATGACAAATTTTTTCAAATTCAAACTAAATGCGGAAATAGATGAAGAATTAACATACAATATTAATAGATATTCGACACAACTTGTCCACATCATTTCCTTTAGTATTTCCACTAAAACCTTCATTATTTTGATAGCTTAAAGTGTTATCAATAACCCTTACTTAAATAAGTTTTCGGGCACTTACCAAGCCTTTACAATAGATGAATTCTTAGGCACTATCAACCTCTTAAAGGTAGTTTACAATTACTACTTAACCTCAGTCCAAATTAGTTTCCAAGTACTACATTAAACCTTTCACAAGAGATACTTTCAAATGGTCTCTCAACTCTCAATTTTAAATCAAGAGATTATTATACTTTTAGGAGAAGGGAAAAACACTCTCACTTAAGCAAGAATAGAAACTCAAAGTAAATTCACAAGGTAAGCTTGATATGAGTGAAAGAGTAAAGTTCTTGAGAAATATATCCTTCAAATTTTTGTTTTGAAGATGATTCTTTTAGGTTACTCCTAAGTTTGAACAATGAATGCCCTTTGGATGCTAGATCACTCTTTATTTTACAATGTAACAACTTTTTGATTAAGAATAGCTTTCACAATAGATCACTCACTTAATTGAATAGTTATCTTTTTGTTTCTATTGAGAGCAATTCCTTTTTATAGGTTGAACAAGGAATTAACCGTTAGAGAAAAGCTGTCACTTCATATTACAACTATAAGTAATTGACACTCATTGAAGAGACTCCGTGCCCGTTAGTAAGGTAACAAACATTGTTGATTTTAAGCAAACGAATGGTTGAAAGTCAATTGTTAACTTCAATAGTCCTTGGTCCAATCAAAATGCTAATTGGAACTAGTTGTTTGGGAGTAGTTAGCTCAAGGCTCCTCCTTTGACTTTTTTAATTATTTATTTCACTTTTGCTTTCAGTGACTATTGGACATAAGTGATGGTCATTGATGCTAACCTCAATAACCATGAGAGTTTGGTCAATGCCTGTTGTTGACTTCTAAAAAATATGATTTTTTTTTTGCTCTATTTTTCAAAATATGTAGAAGTGATTTAACACTTGTTGGAATTTTTGTAATGCTTATTAAAAACATCTCAACGCTTGTTGATTATTTAAGTGTACCCTATTGGGAGGTCTAGAAGGTGTGGCTCATACTAAAACACTTTTTCAATGCCAGTTGTGAGGTCCAGTTCAATGCCTATTGTGAAATCATGACACTCATTATGAGGTTTAAAGAGCATAGCTTATACTTAAGTACTTGTCTAATGCTCATGGCAAAATCAGAATGCCCATGGCGAGGTCTATAGAGCATAGCTCACACTAGAACACTTGTCCAAAACCTGTTGCGAAAGAAGTAATAACCGTTGTATAGTCCTTAACGCCTGTTGAAAATGGGTAACACCCGTTGGGCAGTCCAACTGAGTTGGCATTGATTCTCATCTTTCAATTCTTAGAGTTTTTCAACCTTTAACTCAAGTAAGCTAAACTCAAATTCTTCTCCAATCATTATAGTTCAAGGAATTGATGCACTTGTAAGTTTTAACAGAAACAATATTGGGCAAATGTTAATCCTAAGTCTTGACTGTAATCATCAAAATAAGAGCTTGGAACCTAAAAGGTTCAACATTCTTTCCCTTTTTGATGATGACAAATAATACTTCAAAGGCTAACGATAAGAATGTTTAATAGCACATCACATTAGGTTATCAATTCTTAACTCCCCTTTAACTTATTAAGGTTACATCAATTCCTAACTCCCCTTTAACTATTAAGGTTACTAGTTAAATTATCATGTTTATCTTTTATTTCTCTCCCCCATGTTCATTATACATAGAATTATCTCGTTTTTTGGCATTATCAAAAAGAACAAAAGTAAAGATCATGAGCACAAGTAATTCAAGGCTATTCAAGGCAAAAGAACATATAAAACACATAAGAGTACATAGAAAAAAGAAGAAAAACATGTTTATCTTTTTTAAATATGAACGTTGGAGATGTCTAATGGCTATGCTGAGTGTGACAATGATTGTTGGACATGATCGTTAGCTTGGTCTTACAAGTTACTCTGCCAACAACAGTGGCAGGTTTCACAACGGCTATTGAAAAGATAAAAACGATCGTTAGCGATTCGCAACTATCATGGAAACCAACATAAGAAAAAGAAGGACTTCATATGTAATTCAATGATCGTTGTTCATAATGAAACAGTCGTTTAACATGTTCCTCAGTCAAACATTCAGTTAAAACCAATTTTTTAGAAACAAAGGAACATTAAAGCTTAGTTGATGAATATTTTCAATCAAATTCATTGAAATGATCACAAATTCAATTGAAATTTGAATAAGTCAATCATAATCATTCACATTTAAAACTTTTAGCCAATCAATCTAAAAGCTTTAATAGTGATCAAATAGCAACAAATGCAACAAAGTTCAAAAGATAAATTGAGAAAAGATGAACCTGATTGAAGCTGCTAAAGGTATTTCCATCTATCATATCATTTTGATGAATTGCATCCTTTCATCATAAAAAGATTTAGTGAAAATATCTACCAATTGTTAGTTAGTATCAACAAATTCCAATATAATATTGCCATTATTTATATGATCTCTAATTGTTGGACTAGGTTATTAAAACCTAAGTTAAGACATTCTTTTGATATTGACAATATAGATTAAAAGGTGCTAATATCAACTTTAAGTGTTGTTTATGTAGATATTAAGATAGAATCTCATTAGGAGTTGAATAAAAGTGATTAGAAGCAAGAAACTCTAAGTATGAAATTCTGCCTTCGAAATTAGCGACCGCGAATTTCAAAGTGACCGTAAATTTTGAAAAAGTAGTTGTTGAGATTCAAAAGTAGTAACCGCAAATTTCGGTAGCGACTGCGAATTTCAGAAACAACATCTTCATGTTAAATAGACGATTTCACGGTAACAATTGCATCTGAAAAGGAAAATAACGACCGCGATTTTGAAGTAGTGACTGTAAATCTTAAGATCTGTTAGTAAGATCCAATGATTAGTTTTTAAAGAGACCAATTGTTTCATGCCAAATGGACTAGCCGTTAAACACAATTTAAAAATAGCGATCGCGAATTCAGTCTTGATCGTGAATTTCGTCTGATGAGCATTTAATGCAAGATATGTCTAGCACAACTTGGAGATTTGGACATAGTTTATTTGTAACGTCTCTTTAGTGGTTATTGCCTATAAATACACCATATAATGGACTTGAATGCAAGAGGATAACAATTTTGATTGTGCCAAAACTCTTACAAAAGTTAATTCAGAACTTTCATTCTTTATTTCTTTATACATAGTTTGGTGTGAGCTTTAAACACCTTTTGGGTTGGGTTTGAGAGTTAGCCTTTATATAGAAAACTCTTGTATAGGTTTGAGAGTGAGCCTTAGAAAACTCTTGTATAGGTTTGAATGTTAGCCTTGGGAAAACACTTGTAAGGTTTGGGGTAAGCCTAAAACACTAGGTCGAGTGTGTTGAGAAAACACTTATAAGGTTTGGTGTGAGCCTAAATACTAAGTTGAGTGTAAGCTTGTAAAACACTAGTGATTGAGTGAAACACCCAATTGAATTGGGGAGTGGATGTAGGGTTGGTTAATACATGAACCACTATAAAACTTTTGTGTTCATTCTTCTCCTACTCTTCCTCTAATTCATTTTTATGAGCATCCTCCATAATCAAAAGTTCAAATCTACCACTAATTCAACCCTCCCCCCTCCCCCCTTCTTAGTGCACTAGGGCCAACAAGTGGTATCAGAGCTAAGTCTCAATTCAAGCCTTAATTGTGTGAGAAAAAAATCAATGACACAAAAAGGAGTCCACTCTCACCTTAATCCCCACTTTGATGGCAATGATTATGCTCTTTGGAAGCATAAAATGGAGATCTATGTTGATAGTGATCTCATCAACTTATGGGATTATATTTTTGAAGAGTAGAAGCCTCCAACAAAGATGGTTGAAGGAGTAGAGGTGACAATTGCAAGAGAATAATGGAGTGAAGCACAAAGGAATGCAAATGGGAAGAATAAGAGGGCAATGGCTATTATCCTAACCTTTATGTTAAGAGAAGAAATTGGAAGAATCCAACATTGCCAAACTATACATGCCATATGGAAAGCACTGGAAAACTATCATGAGGGCATAACTTTTGTGAAATCAAGTAGGTTGAAGATGTATGTGACAGAGTGAGAGTTCGTCATGATGAAAGACCATGAAAACATCACAAAAATGACAAATAGACTCCTCTATATTGTCACAAACATGAAAAAGTTTGGAAAGATTCTTACCAACTATAAGGTAAATACTAAAATCCTCAAATCTCTTTCATTAAATAAATTTGGTGTAAGAGTATGCAACAGTCAAGAGTCCAATCCAAAGATTGGGAAAATGTCAACCGATGCCCTCATTGGTAAGCTTCTCACTCATGAGATGGCTCTCAAAAAAGATGAAGAGATGAAGAAGCTAAGAGAACAAAGAAACAAAGAGGAGAAGAAAGCTCTAGCCTTTAAAGTTAAAGCTCAAATGACTCTAATGAAAGTGACAAATAAGAGAAAGAGCTTACTAAAATATCAAGAATGACAAAAGAATTGATGGAAAGGAGAAGAGAAAGAAAAAACCAAAGAAAGTTATCTTTCTGTCATCACAAGGAAAAGAAGAAGTGGTTCAAGGCTACTTGGGATGATGAGTCAAGTGATGAAGTAGCAAACTTTTACTTCATGGCTCAAAAAGACTCCTCTAAAGAGGTAAGTACTTCTCCACACTTTTATGATGATTATGATGCATTTAATGATATAGATGATGAGTGTTTAGAAGCTCTCACTTTGAAATGTGACAAATATAAGTCTCAAATGAAAACTTACAAGAAAAAATGTTTCAAAATAAAGGATGAATTTAAATCCTTAAATGATCTTGTAAGTGAGTTAAGGACTTCTAATGAAGAACTCAATAAGTCTCTAAATAGTCTTTCTAAGTCTTCATATTCTCTTAACTCTTTGAGAAAGGAAAATGATTCTTTAAAGGATAAAGTTATAGAACTTAGAAACTCCATCTCTAAATTTCATAAGGGAAGGAAGCTTTGGATACACTTATTATATCTCAAAGACCTTTTTTAGTTAGACATGGTCTAGGCTTCGATGAAGCCTTTTCACCTACTTCTTCACCCACTGCATTCATTAGAGCATCAACATCTTAAACTTTAAGTATTAATGTCATGGGGAAGAGAGGTGCTCCTAGCACTAAGCCACCTATGCCTAATTAAAAAGGTAGGTTGCTCCAAGGCTCAAAGAGCTAATTATGCTTACATTTACAACAAGAAGCATGCTTCAACACACAAATATAAAAAATTATCTTTTACTCCTAATCACTTATGCACTTGCATACATTCTCACCACTCAAGTATGAAAACTCACCTTGCTTGTACTTTGATTGTGCATAGGAGAAAGACTCATAAGTCTAAGCTCTAATGTCATTATTGCATGAGATATGAGCATATCAATGTATTTTGCCACATTAAAAAGATTTACCTCAAATTAGAAGACCCTTCTAAGACTAACCCTCAAGGACCTAAGTATATTTGGGTACCAAAGCAAAGTGTTTGATATTGTAGGATGAGGACTCCTTCACTAAATTCTCATCATGGAAAATCTAAAGGTGAATGGAGATTGCTAATGAAGAAGGGATAAAGTTTCAAATGGTTATTTGGTATCAAGACATGGATACTAAACTTGTAATGTATCCCTTATCCCTTATGTTTTTAACTTAATATATTTATGGATACGTTTAGGCGGAGTTTTATTGTTTGATATATCTATGAGTTGACATATGTGATTTGATTTGATTAATTGTATGATGAGTTGAGCCAATTCATTTTGCATTTGAGGCTTTATATTTTTCAAATGTTGAAATCAATCATTAAAATCATATACTCTATACTAGGGTCATATATGAAAATTCTTAAATTTCTAGCCATAGTTTTTGTGTTCAAGCATCTTTAAATGTTTGAATTATTTTGTATTTTTTATATATATAAAATTCCCATGAACTTTATGTTTCATCCATTTATCTTTTTATGTCACATATTATGATCAATTATGCAAAATTACTTATGTTTGCTATTCTAATTGGAGTTTGTACAATTGACAAAGTTTTCCCTCTCATATTCCATATTCTCTCTCTTATTCACTCCCATTCCCCTCTTTTTGATATTGATAAAGGGGGAGAGATAATTGACTGAACATACAAAGAGCGAACATGCAAAAAGGGGAGAGAAATTGAACTACATTTGTAATAAGCTAAGACAATGATCTTATTAGAATAACTAAGTATGGATCGACGGGGAGCAATTTCATACTTATGTTTTTTAATCACTTCACAGTCATTCTCTTAGAAGCATGCATAATTGATTCTTCATCATTTGCATATTCAATCTAGATTGTCAAAATCAAAAAAGGGAGATTATTGGACTAGGTTGTTCAAACCTAAGTCAATACATTCTTTTGATCTTAACAATATAGATTGAAAGGTTCTAATATCAATTTAAGTGTTAATTTTGTAGATATTAAGATGAAATCTCATTAGGAGTTGAATAGAAGTGATTAGAAGCAAGAAACTCCAAATATGAAAATCTACCCTCGAAATTAACGACCATGAATTTCGAAGTGACTGCGAATTTTGAAAAAATAGTTATTGAGATTTAAAGTAGTGATCGCGAATTTTGGTAGCAATTGCGAATTTTAGAAACAACATCTTCATGTTAGACAGACAATTTCACAGTGATAATCGCGTCTGAAAAGGAAAATAATGATTGTGATCTTAAAGTAGCGACCATAAATTTTAAGATCTATTAGAAAGATCCAACGACTAGTTTTTAAAGAGACCAATGGTTTCATGCCATATGGACTACCTGTTAAACACAGTTCAAAAATAGCGACCGCGAATTCAATCTCGATCGTGAATTTAGTCTAACGAGCATTTAATGCAAGATATGTCTAGCACAACTTAGAGATTTAGGCATAGTTTATTTGTAATGTCTCTTTGGTGGTTATTGCCGATAAATACGCCACCAAATGCAAGAGGATAACAATTTTGATTGTGCCAAAACTCTTACAAAATTAATTCACAACTTTCATTCTTTATTTCTTTGTACATAGTTTGGTGTGAGCTTTAAACACCTTTTGGATTGGGTTTGAGAGTTAGCCTTTATATAGAAAACTCTTGTATAGGTTTGAGAGTGAGCCTTAGAAAACTCTTATATAGATTTGAGTGTTAGCCTTGGGAAAACTCTTGTAAGGTTTGGTGTGAGCCTAAAACACTAGGTTGAGTGTGAGCCTTGGGAAAACACTTGTAAGGTTCAGTGTGAGCCCAAACACAAAGTTGAGTGTGAGCTTGTAAAACACTAGTGATTGAGTGAAACACCCAATTGGTTAATTGGGGAGTGGATGTAGGTTTGGTTAATACCTGAACCATTATAAAACTCTTATGTTCATTGTTCTCCTACTCTTCCTCCAATCTTTCATTTTTGTGAGCATCTTCTATAATCAAAAGTTCAAATCTACCACTAATTCAACCCCTTTCCTTTTTGGTGCACTAGGGCCAACACTGATGAAATGATGTCTTATGTCTATATGCTTACTTATAGAATGTTGAATGTGATTTTTAAACAAGTTAATGGCTCTACTATTATCACACTTAATAGCAACTTGATTTACAATAACTTTGTAATCAAGAATTTGTTGTTTCATTCATAATATTTGGGCACAACATAGGCCAACTGTTGTAAACTTAGCTTCTATAGTTGACAATGCAAATGAGTTTTGCTTTTTGCTACTCCAGGACACTAAGCATTGACCAAGTAATTGATAGGTGCTTGAAGTGCTCTTTCTATCTAAGGTACATCAAGTAAAATCAACATAAGAAAATGGATTTAATTCAAACGAAGAAGTCTTAGGATACCAAAGTCCTAAGTTAAGAGTATCAATAAGATATTTTATAATGTGTTTTATAGGATGTAATAGGGATTCCTTAGGATTTGATTGATATCTAGCACACAAGCAAACACTAAACATAATATTAGGTCTAGAGCTTGTGAGATATAGTAGACTACCAATCATACCTCTATATAGTTTTTGATCCACATTCTTACCATGTTCATCCATATCTAGCTTGATGTTGGTACTCATAGGTGTTTTATAAGGTTTATTGTTGTCCATGCCAAATCTTTTGATTAGCTCCTTTGTATGTTTGGCTTGGTTAAGGAAGATTCCTGACTTTTCTTATTTGATTTGTAATCCAAGGAAGAATTTAAGTTCTCCCATCAAACTCATCTTGAACTCACTCTTCATAACTTTAGAGAAATTTTTACACAAGCAAACATTAGTGGCACTAAATATAATATCATTTACATATATTTGCACTAATAATATGTCCCCATTCTTTTTCTTAGAAAGAGAGTTGTATCTACCAATCCTTTGGTGAATCCTTTCTCTACAAGAAAGTTGTTTAATTTCTAATACCAAGCTTTTGGAGCTTGCTTCAAGCCATATAAGGTTTTGGTGAGCTTATATACATGATTAGGAAAACAATGGCTTTCAAATCTAGAAGGTTGTTCAACAAAGACTTCTTCTTCAATGTAACCATTAAGGAAATCACTTTTGACATTCATTTGGTACAATATGAAGTCCATGTGAGATGCAAATGCAAGAAGAATTCTAATGGCTTCAAGTCTAATAATAAGTCAAAAGGTCTTATCAAAGTCAATCCCTTATTATAGCCTTTGGCTATTAACCAAGCCTTGTTCTTAACAATGACTCTATGTTCATCAAGTTTGCTTTTATAGACCTATTTATTTCTAATAATAGAATGTTTATGAGGTCTAGGAACTACAATCCATATTTTGTTTCTTTTAAATTGATTAAGTTCTTCTTGCATAACAAGAACCTAATGTTCATCTTTAATAGCCTCATTTATGGTCTTAGGCTCAATAAGGGATACAAAAGCAAGATGAGTGCATACATTCTTAATAGATGATCTAGTTGTTACTCGACTTGATGGATCACTAATGATAAGATCTTTTGGGTGATCTTTCATGAATGTCCAGTCCCTTTCTAACTGAGTTTACTCTTCACCATGAGTTGGAGGAGATGGATCTTCATTTTTTTCATTCTCAGGTCTTATAGCGTATCCATATTCTTTCCTTATTCTCTAATGTTTATCTCACTCAAGGGACTTGTAAGATCATTGACATCTTCTTCTTTTCTTGAAGAAGTGGGATCAAATTCATCAAATATGACATGCATAGACTCTTCCACAATAAGAATTCTCTTGTTGAATATTCAATACCATTGGCAAGTGATAGAGTACCCTAGGAAAATTTCTTCATCAAATTTAGAGTCGAACTTACCAAGGTTGTCTTTAGTGTTTAGAATAAAACACTTACAACTAAAAACTTTAAAATATGCATCGTGGGTTTTCTATTATTCCACTACTTATAGAAAGCTTTCTTTAACAAAGGTCTCACTGAAACTTTATTTAAGACATAACAAGAAGTATTTACAATTTCAGCCCAAAAGTACATAGGAAGATTGTACTCATTCAACATGGTTCTTGCCATTTCTTGAAGAGTTTTATTTTTCCTTTCTACCATACCAATTTGTTGTGGAGATTTAGGAGTTAAGAAATTATGTGAGATATCATACTCATCATAAAAACTATGAAACTTAGCATTTTCAAATTCACCTTTATGGTTATTCCTAATAAAAGAAATTTTCAAATTTTGTTAGTTTTGAATCCTCTTGGGAAAGATTTTTAAAACATTAAAAATAAAAATCCTTATGAGAGAGGAACAACACCTAAGTATATCTAAAGAAATCAACTACATTGACAAATGCATAATGCATGCCTCCTAAGCTAGCTACCCTAGTGCGACAAAAAAGATCCGTGTGAAGCAATTGCAATGGTCTATAAGAACTTATCTTGTTCTTGATTTGAATGAGGATTTAATTTGTTTACCTTTTTGGCATGCTTTACAAACTCCTTCCTTTGTAAACTTGACTTTAGGTAGACCTTCATCCCAATCTTTAGCTTATCGAGGAGTTCCATGCTAGAGTGTTCTAACCTTCCATGCCAAGTTTAACCTTCATCAACTATTAATTCTAAACACTTTGTATTATGGTTAGCAAGAGAGTTTAAATTAATCACATAGATATTATGAACTCTTATTCCAATAAATGGAATTTTGTTGCCACTCATCCTTGATACATAACATGCTTATGGCTCAAAAATAACTATAAGGCCTTTGTCACACAACTGACTTCCACCTACCAAGTAGTGATTGAGTCCATCAACAAGCATTGCTTTATCAAGGATAGATGAGTCATTATCCTTACTAACTTTGCCTATGCCAATAATTTTGGCTTTGCCATTGTCTCCAAATGACACATTTCCAACACCTTCAATCTTTTCCAAGTGTGAAAAGAATTTTCAAGCATGAAAAGAATTTTCTTTCTCCTGTCATGTGCTTTGAACATCCATTATCAAGATATCACTCTTGTTATCAAACTTGGGATTTTAAGCATATCTACAAAACAAAGAAGGTTATCTCTTGGGTACCCAAACCTTCTTGGGTCATAGAGGGTTAGCTTTTGCCAACTACTCATCATGCCTTCTAGATTGAAAATGATAAGCAATGAGGCCATCTATACCATAATAGAAATAATCACCATTAAACTGAGCTAGTATCCTAACTCTGATGGCACATGTATATTGTGTCTCTTAGACTTATAGCTTCTTTGAGTAATGTGTTTAGGAGTATTTCTCATGTGAGAAACTCTTTTGTGTTGTGTGTGTCTATATCTATAATTATTCCAATTTTTGTGTCTTTGCACACTTTGCCTTTGTAAAAGTGATACATATAAGCATGATTTGCTCTATGGAGAGCATTTCTCAATCGTGTGTGATTGTATTAAAACTTTCCTCTTGAGCCATTATTAGTGGCATTTCCCTTTTTGGAAACTTTTTCCTTCATAACATAGATAGAAACATTATTCTTTTTGGCATTAATAAAGGCTATTTGAGAAGAGGAAGGAGCTACAGAAGTAGTATCATTAAAACATAATCCATATTTGATGGATGGACTCCTTTGAGCCTCAAAGATAAAGTCTAACTTCTCATTTTTGTTAGTGAACTTACTGAGATTTTTCTTTAGTTTAAAGTTCTCAGCTATGAGAGACTCTACCTCTTTAGCTAGAGTTTCTTAACTCTTAGCACTTTCTTTCAAGGATTTGTTCTCTTGTTGAATACAAGAGGTACTGGACTTAAGAGTCTCAATGCTCATAGTGAGTTTGGTAATTATAGAGTATAACTTATCTCTAGAGTAGGAGTCAAAAGAATTTACCTCTTTGTCACCATTACTTTTACTATCACTACTGAATGTGTGTTCACTTAAGGATTCATTTAATTGCCCCTTAATTGCAATTAGATAGAGGTTATCTAGATCCTTTCTTGTTTCATCTTCAACAGGTTTGGAATCATTAGTGTTATCCCTTGTGGCTTTGTGCACTTCCTTTCCTTTCTTGGAGGTGTACTTTTTAAAAGGGAGTTTGCTTTTCTTGATCTTAGGATAGTCTAATTTTATACGTCCTTTTTCATTGCATACTCAGCAGGTGAGTTAACTCTTGATGGCTCTCTTCTTGTAGTTCTGTGTCTTTTTACCATTTTTATTTGAAAGGAATTTCTTTAATTGATTGGTGATGAAGGCAAGATGCTTATCTTCACTACTATCTTTATCATCATTAGAAGGGGAAGAAGTTAGTAAAGAAGAAGTAGAAGGAGTTTCAAAACATACCTTTTTGGCTTTTGTTGGCCCTTGTGCACCAAGAAAGAGGGGTTGAATTGGTGAAAATTTTGAATTTTGGAGGAAGCCCTCACAATTGAAAGATTAGAGAAAAAGTAGGAAAAGAATGAACATAAGAGATTTATAGTGGTTCAAACATTAATCAACCCTACATCTACATCCCAATTCACCAATTTGGTGTTTCACTTAATCATTAGTGTTTTACAAGCTCACACTTAACTTAGTGTTTAGGCTCACACCAAACCTTACAAGTGTTTTCCCAAGGTTCATACTCAAACCTATATAAGAGTTTTTTAGTGCTTACTCTCAAACTTAAATAAGAGTTTTTTAGTGCTTACTCTCAAACTTAAATAAGAGTTTTCTATACAAAGGCTCACTCTCAAACCCAAACACAAGGTGTTTAAAGCTCATACCAAACTATGTATAAAGTAATAAAGAGTTACAGCTATGAGAATTACCTTTATAAGAGTTTTGACATAATCAATAGTTATCCTCTTGTATTCAAGTCCATTTAGTGGTGTGTTTATAAGCTACAACCACCAAAGAGATGTTACAAACAAAACTATTTCTAAATCTCCAAAGTAAGCTAGGTAGATCCTGCATTTATTACTTTTTAGATATAATTCATGGTCGAGACCTTCATTCGTAGTCGCGAGTTTCACATAAGTTTGTTTGTATCTAACAACTATTACACATGGCATCACACCATTGGTTTTTCAAGAAAAACAATTATTGCATTTCTTAAGCAATAGTGAAAATCGCGATCGTTATTTTCTTCTTTGGACGTGAAACTCATTGCAAAATCGACTGCTTGAATATAAAAATTGCTTCATCAAATTTGTAGTTGCTATGCTTCTTTCACTATTGCAAAATTTGATCTTCCAATGGTTCTTTAAGATATCTGGCATGATTTGGTTGAATATTTGGTTCTCTCTAAGTGAATGCAAAAGTGGTGGTCACAACTATAGACGTGACATGCACCATAAATTTGTTTGTATGAGATTCAATTAACTCTTTTGGACGATAGCATTTGCAAGCTTCTGCTTTTCTATCGCAAATTAGAGTGTAAATGTCAGTCTTTGAGATTAATGCTTCTATTCAACTTCCAAAGTGATCATAACTAAATATCCGTAAGATCAACACTTGAAATTGATATTAGAACCTTTCAATCTATATTATCAATATCAAAAGAACATTTTGACTTAGGTTTAACTAACTTTGTCCAACAGCTTTCAATCCCAAGTCTTTTTTTTTATCCTTATGTTTTCAATAGGCTTCTCAAGAGTGATCTCATGAGCCAATAACTTTCCCATAAGCTCATCAAGTGAGAAGACTTCCACTTTGTTGGCTTCCTCTATAGCTGTCTTTTTAGCTTCCCACTTATCTTTGGGAAGTGTTCTCAGAACTTTTGCTGCCTTGGCCTTATTTGTATACGACTTCCCTAAAGTCTTGAGAGTGCCCATAATATCTATGAATCTATCATACATCTCAGTAATAGTTTCACCAAGTTGGTAGACAAATGTTTCATACACGTATGTGTGCATTTGTATATTTTTTTTTTTTACTTTATAGGTTCCTTCATGCTGAGTTTGCAATGTACACCATATTTCTTTGACTGATGTACACATTTATAGCTTAGCATACTGAGACTTGTGGATTGCGCAGAAAGGAACCCATATTGCTTTTTTTGTTATTTGGGTTTGCCTTCTTTTCTTCAACAATCCACTCATTCTTTAGCTTTGGTACAAGAACATCACCAACTAGTTTTTTTTTAAACTTCTCTTCCTTCCTCAACAATGTCCCATAGGTTAATGATTTCGTTATCAAGGAAGATCTTCATATGATTCTTCTAGTAAACATATCAATCTCCTTTGAAGAATAAAGGCTTGTGAATGGATTGTGATTCTTCATGACTTGCCATGATCATTGCTTTGTGCACTTAAGTTTTGATCAAAAGATGAGCTCTAATACTAATTGTTGTCCTTTGGTGCCCTAAAAGGGGGGGTTGAATAAGGCAATGATAAATTTTTTTTTTTAAAAAAATTCAAACTAAATGCAAAAATAGATGTAGAATCAACACACAAGATTTATGAAGGTTCGATATAGTTGGCTACATCCTCTTATCTAGTATTTCCACTAGATCCTTCACTATTTTGATAGCTTCAGGTGTTATTAATAACCCTTACATAAGTAAGTTTTTGGGCACTTACCAAACCTTTGCAAGTGATAGATTCTTAGGCACTATTAACCTCTTACAAGTAGTTCACAAGTACTACTTAACCTTAATCCAAAGTAGTTTCTATGTATTACCTTAAATCTTTCATAAGAGATGCTTTCAAATGGTCTTTCAACTTTAAGTTTCAAACTAATAGATTATTACACTTTTAGGAGAAGGGAAAAACTCTCACTCAAGTAAGAATAAAAGCTCAAAGTACATTCATAAGGTAAGCTTGATATGAGTGAAACAGTCAAAAAAGTTTTTGAGAAATATGTCCTTCAAATTATGTTTTAAAGATGACTCTTTTAGGTTACTCTCAAGCGTGATTAATGAATGTCCTTTGGATGCTAGATCACTCTTTCTTTTATAATGTAACAACTTTTTTTGATTGAAAATAGCTTTCACAATAGATTACTCATTTAATTGAATAGTTGTCTTCTTGTTTAAGTTGAGAGCGGTTCCTTTTTATAGGCTGAACAAGGAACTAGTCATTAGAGAAAAGTTTTCATTTCACATTACAACTATAAGCAATTAACACCCATTGAAGAGACTTTATGCTCATTGGTTAACAACCATTGTTGATTTTAAACAAACAAGTGGTTGAAAGTAAATTTTTAACTTCAACGGTCATTGGTCCCATTGAAATACCTGTTCAAATTAGATGTTTGAGAGTTATTGGCTTAAGTCTCCTCCTTTGACTTTTTCAATTATTTATTTCGCTTTTTCTTCAATGACTGTTGGACATAAGCAATGGTTATTGATGCTAACCTCAATGCCTTTAGGGGTTTGCTCAATGCTTGTTATTGATTTCCAAAAAATGTGGTCCCTTTTTGCTCTATTTTTCTAAATTTGCAGAAGCCATTTAATGCATGTTGAAATTTTTACAATGCCCATGGTAAACATCTCAACGCTTGTTTATTATTTGAGTGTACCTCGTAAGGAGATCCAGAAGGTGTAGCTTACACTAAAGCACTTTTTTAATGCCTGTTGCGAGAATACAATGCTCGTTGCAAGGTCCACTTCAATGCCTGTTGCGAAATCATGACGCCTGTTATAAGGTTCAAAGACTATATTTGATACTTGAGCACTTGTCTAATGCCCCGTGGCAAAATCATAACGCCCGTGGCGAGGTCCATAAAGCATAACTCACACTAGAACACTTGTTGCGAAAGAAGTAACACTCGTTGTGCAATTCTCAACACCTATTGAAAGTGGGTAACACTCGTTGGACAATTCAACTGAGTTTGCTTTGATTCTCATCTTTTAGTACTTATAGTTTTTCAACCTTTACTCAAATAAGTTAAGAGCAAATTCTTTTTCAATCATTACAGTTCAAGGAATTGATGTACTTACAAGTTTTAACACAAACAATCTTGGCCAAATATTAGTCCTAGATCTTGATTGTAATCATCAAAACAAGAGATTGAAACTTAAAAGGTTCCACACCACTGACTGGTCCAATTTAATTTTTTGAAACATTGATCATTATAAGCTAAATTGGTTTAGGTGAGAGCTTCTCCCACACATATTTATTAACATCAATGCTAGATTTTATTTAATATTTAAATATTATATTTTTATTTTTAATTTAAAATATTTGATTTATTATTTAATATTAGAAATAAAAAATTATATAAAATATTAATTTATTGGGTCATTATATATTATACTATATTACGTTATTAACAAAATAATTTCTATGGTATTAGCAATAATTTTAATAATTATAGTTTCATATATTTATTGTATAATTGCACTTTAAATGATGGCGATATGAATGTGAAATATTATACATTAATCATAAAATATTTATACTAAAATTATGCGAAACGTTATCTATTAATCATAATATATAGTAAAATTTATAATAATTAATATTTAATATATAATTAAATAATTAAAATTTATTTTGATTACAAAATAAGTATTATATATATATATATATATATATATATATATATATATATATATATATATATATATATATATATATAATATTTTAACAAATTATTTGGTTTTGTGTCGAGCGCTCTGTTGAGACTCTCACACAAAATTA
>CATIWR010061182.1:0-18804 GCA_949677035.1 Omphalea diandra
TATATATATATATATATATATATATATATATATATATATATAATAGAATATATGAATTTTATATCACATATTTATATGTTACAATTTATGAAAATTTAAAATATTGTACCCGTTGTTTACAGGATATAAACATAAAAATGAAATAAACAAATCTTCTATCACATATTTTTATGGTATAAGTCTATAACATTTTAGAATAAATAACTTATATATCAATTAATTGCACGATATAATAAATATAAAAAGAAATGGACAAAACTTGTATTGAATATTTATAGAACCTATAAAAATTTGAAATAAATTAACTATATATATGTCAATTATTTACATATATAAATAATGGAAAACTTGTAATAAATGAAATATAATAGTTATTTACATGTTACAATTTACAAATAAACATCATCTCATATTTATATAAATTTATGAAAATTTGAAATGAATGACCTATATACTAATTATTTATATAATACAAAAAACATAAAATAGAGTAAATGATAAATCTTATATCACATATTTATATGGTATAAATCTGTAAAATATGGAATAACTGAATTATATTCTGACTATTTATATAATATTAATAAACTTATAATGGAGTAAACAAAACTCTTTATATGGTATAAAACTGAATACATACATAGATATATGTATATATATATATATATATATGTATGTATTTATATGTATATATATAACACAAAATAACTATAGTTAGCATAAATTACAATAGACGATTCCTAATATTTTTAAATAAGATGAATTATTCATCTCCATATTGATATGATTTTTTAGATATATGTTCTTATTTTTTCATATTATGAAAAGTATAAATTTTAAATTAAAATATATTATTAGCTATAAAGAATAAAAATATATTTTATATAAAAGATTTAATATTCTTAATTGCATTAAAATAATCCAATTTATAAAAAATGAAAAATTAAAAAAAAAATCCCAATTGGTGCAAGTACTAAACTAAAAAAATTTCATAACAAGAATAAATTCATTTTTGCTCTACATATATAATATTTTAATCTACAAAAATATTATAAATAAACTCATTATGCAATATGGCTTGATTCATTTACAATCACCACGTGCTTGATTTTTTGTTTTTGGATTTGCTATGCTTTTTTTTTTTTGGTACTTTTTAAGAATATTTTATAAAAAATATTTACTAATTTTAAGTTTTTTTTACTGTATGTAACCCATAAAGAAAGCATTAGTTCGTATTAAATAATTAAATCTAATAATTATGACATTGAGGGCATGCATGCCCTTAGGCATCATAGACGTTGGCATCAACTAGACACAAATATTAATTGCAAAAAGCATCAGCGATCTTGCTGGGAACAAACATAGCACGGGAATGCGGATTTATTTATAAAGTGATAATTTTATATTTGATTTAAACATTTAATTTAAATTTATTCATGAGATATATAAAATATAATTCGATTTAAAAGCAAATTTGAAATAAAATAAAAATTTTGAGTTAAATTCAATTCAATCCTAATTCGATATACAAATAAATCGGAATTGACTTAATATTAGTTTTATTCAACATAATTCAATTTAAATTATTAAATTATTTTATTTTTAAAAATATTTTTATTTGAAAAATCAATAGTATAGGTGATTTAACCTAATCTAATCTCAAATTAGAAAAAAATCTGAAATTCTTTCTACATGTTAATATGATGATTTGATACAAGTTATTCTAAAAACGATATAACTCAAATTAATCTAACTCTATCTGCTTGATCCATTTATCACCTATATTTACTTGTGTGATTTTTGAGAGTGATCCCATGAATGATGTTACAGGTTTAGCCAAGCAGAAGGAAAGACTTAACTCGCTGGGGCTAGTTATGGGTGACATTCGTCATGCTTGCTTTGAGCTTTACAGATGCAAAATTCAGTCATATCATGTGTGGAGGAAGTGAAATAGCTCAATGGTTTGAATCTCAGATTCGCAGATTATTATGGAGGATGTTCCTCTCTTCATGCTTTTGTATCGAAGGATTTATTCTTTGTTTAATTTTCTTCATAAAGCTTTTTCCATCTTGGGAAAAAAATATTTTAGTTATATTTTTATTTAGTAATGATAATTTCTTTCTTTTTTTTTTTTTTCAAAAATCACCAATAAAATGCCAAACATGCCTTAAATCTGCTATGTATGTGCAAACTGCAATTGACGTAACGCATGCAAACCTAAGATAAAATATTTTAGGCCGACCATTTTGTCAGAGAAAAAGAAAACAATAAACAAAAATTACGTTTTAATATTCTGCTGCCCATTGAATTATATATCTAATGAAATTGAAACTGCAAAATGAATATTTTATGCATTATGGGTTTGAAACAGTTTTTTCACATTTTTTCTTTGTTTTTGGGAGAGGAATTTTGCATTACGCAGTGAGATAGTTTGATCATATTCATAATTTCTAATCAATTCATTGCATAAAGACTTTTTTAATAGGAAAATTTTTTGAATAAGATTCAATATTCAAATCTTATCAATATAATTGTGTTCTTAATAATAACAATAATAAAAATCTTTCATACATAATTCTTTTTATTAAATAAAATAATACTAATGAGCTTTTAATTTGGAGATCTAAAGTTATAATCTCAAATATTTTCTATTAACTGAAAAAATATTAATGAGTTTTTAATTCAATGCTACTAAAAATTGTAATTATTCGAATATTAATTAAAGTTGAATTATATAAGTATGGATTTTGAAAAAAATAAAACATCCCGACATCATATATTTCATAACCACGAAAGAAAAGATTGCAAATATTATTTTTCTTAAAATGATATCGTTTTTTTTTATCTAGAAGTGAATACTGAAATTTGAATATTATCAATGTATTTTCACGTACTCAATACTCCAAAAAGAAAAAGATATCGTTTTCTTTTTTAATTAAATAACTAATTATTTGTTTCCTAGTAATTATTGATTTGTGTATTGACTTGTCAAAGAAAATGGTAAGCAATGTTTCATTGTGGCAAAAGTGAATCAAAATCAATGCAAGACTTTTGCGAAGCTTCCACGCAATTTCCTCCCACCAAAACCTACACGTTATAACCCATATTTTTTCAATTTCATGCATCACACAAAGAATAGTCTCTGTTTGACAAAAATTTTCAGAAAAATATCCTCACATAATTTTTCGACCTATATATATAGACAAAGAGTACATTATATTGATCTCATACAAGAAATACAAATCAAGATAATGTCTTTCCTGCCATAGTCATACCTATCATGGCCAGCACAGATAAACTAACAAAACCATCCAAATGGTTTGCGAACAAAGTCGTTAGGCTAAGCTATAAACGCCGAAGATCAAACTCTAGTTCATCAAGAAGACTAGACTATACTCCTACCTCAACAACATCATTAAGCTCTCCTCCTGTCTCAGCTGATGACCCCCCCACCTCACCCAAAAACATTGCCATCTCTAGACAAGATGAGCTAAAGCAAGTGTTTGGTTACTTTGACGGTGATGGGAATGGAAAGATTTCAGCGCTTGAACTTAGGGCATACTTGGCATCCATTGGAGAGTACTTGTCATATGAGGATGCTCAAGGGGTGATACAGGAGCTTGACACTGATGGAGACAATTTGTTGGATTTCCATGATTTCTTGAGGCTAATGAAGAGAGGAGATGATGAGGAGGACCTCAAGAAGGCATTTGAGATGTTTGAGTTGGAGAAGGGAGATGGGTGTATAACTCCTAGAGGGTTGCAGAGGATGCTGCATAGGTTAGGTGATTCTAAATCTTTGGAGGATTGTGTTGCTATGATTCAGGTGTTTGATATTGATGGAGATGGTGTTCTTGATTTTCATGAGTTTCACCAAATGATGGCTTAACGCATGTAAATACAGTGATATGATAGAGTATTTTAGCTTTTATGATCAGTGTTTATTTTACAATAAATTGAATAGGTTTAAAGTGCAATTTTCAGTCCTTCATGAAAAAAGAGTGTAAGTCTATTTAGTAATCAATGAGCAAAGCTGGTATTTCTCATTCACTTCCACTCGCTTCTCACCTTCATATTTATCTTGTTTAACTGAATTTTTAAATTTGCATGTGTAAAAGTTCAAAGACTATATTAGCTGCATATTATGTTAACTGTTTTGAACTATTTTGATTATCATATTCTCTCCCTCTTCTCCTATTCTTTACACTTTATTTTATTTCAAATATAACTTGGCATTCAAAAGGGAGTGTAGCTGTTAGAGTTGCATGTATAAAGAACATACATTCATATGAGAACCTAAAGCTTAAGAATTGTTGTTGAGATATGTATCTAAATTTCTACCAAATTAAAGAAGAAATATATTAGCTAATGTGAAGGAAAATTACTAACTACGATTACCCATTGAAATCATTATTACATCCTAAGTTTAATATAATTATTCTCTCCAATTTTTTTCTTAGTGCAAGGTACATATTAGTATATAATATATACACTCAAAGTGGTAAAGAATTATCCCTACTAAAAAAATTAGAAGCAGTCATTGTTGAATCTATGTGTATATCTCATAATTATGAAATTTAGTTATAATTATATAAGAAAGAATAAAGCCCAATTTACAAAAGGTATTTTGTTGTAATCTACACGTTATAAGAAGGACATGCCTTCTACATTAGCTGAGATTTTAAAAACCAGATTCCACTAAACTCTAACCACCGTATATAGAATTTTTTTTTTTTTTTTCTTTTTACTACCATTGTCGGTAACTAACTTTATTTCTTTGCTCTTTATCCATTTTTTCTTTTTTCTCTTATAGTTTTTTTCTAGTCATCATAAAAAATCAAATCAATTTTTTTTTTTTTATCTTATTTGTATGAGTTGGTAAAAAAGTTTATAGATTTTGTTAGTAAAATCTCTTATATTTCTTTAGTAGTGAATTTGAAAAAATATATAGCAAATAAAAAATATATGAAAGAAAATCTTATGACGGCTAAGATTTCATTATCATAGGTAAATCAAGGTCTTCCAACAATGAAAATGAAATTGTTTGGTTGAAAATCAGTTTAGGATCTTATGTTAGATTTATTTTTCTTAGTTGTTTGTTAATTTTGTTGATAAATTATTATGAGTCTTTTATTTTATCTTATTTGATAAGAGTTTATTTGTCTTTCATCATGAGAGTTAAGGGAAGTTTGAATTTGGTATTCAAAAGATTAGACTCGTTTAAAGACTTGTTAAATGATAATGAAATTGATTTGTGACTCAATATAGCCACCAAGTGAATTATGTTTCTTGCTATATATAATTATTCTGTCAATACGATCAATAAAGTTTAGAGAAAAAACTCATTTTTACATGTAATAAGAACTGAGTTGAGTTGAATTTCGGGATGGTCTTTTATATAAAAGAGATATAAAAAGAAATTCAAACAACTCAGCTCTTATTACATGTAATAAGACATATCTCTTTTAGTCCTAAGTTTTTACATGTAATAAGAGCTGAGTTGTTTGAATTTTGGGATGGTTTTTTGAAAGGATAGGGATTGGATCAAATTTTCAATTTTTTGAAAATTAAAGAGTGGAAATTGAAATAAAAAATAGACTTAGTGACTCCTAAAAATTTCAAACTTTTTAAATTTTGACAAAATTAATTAATTGTTTTAATTTTGATAAAATTAGTAAAAATTGATAAAATTTTAATAAATTTAATTAAAATTTAAATTAATTAAAATAAGATGAAGTGAAAAATAACGTGACAAACCAACTAACATAAATTTTTATAAAAAAAATATTCCACTTTACACCTCATTAACACATGAACTATAACTAACCAAGTTAGTTCACGTTTACCTAAGTTCAAGCTAACAAATGGTAACTAAGTTAAAGTTAAAAGAAACCTAAGTTAAAGTTAAAACTGAGCAAAATAAAACATAAGTTAGCAACATCACTTCCTCTTTCATTTTGAACAAAAATGGATCTAGGTTTTCTCTCATCTCCTTTTTCTTTAGCAAAGTCAATTATCAAATGATTGGGTTAAATTTTTAGTTATTAGGAGGGATTTGTTATGGTTTAGGTTCTCTGAGATTCAATTTCTTTCTTTTTATTGACTTTACTCTGTTGGAGCTTGCTTAGTTGCGATTTCCTTCTATATCTTTAACTAGCTGCGATTTGTTGGAGTTTACTCTTTAATTAGCTTGCAATTTCAATTTCTTTCAATTTTTTTTCTTCTTAACCTTACACTGCTCTATGATTTCTTTCAAAGCTAGTGTGTAATCCGACATGAAACATCACAACAAACGATCTGTTAACAAGAAGCCGAAACCTATAAGCAAGTCTTCTCTTTGGTCCCTTCAAAGCATCTAAAAAGAAAGGACTGAGCTAATTTAATAGCAACAGCTACTGGGTTGTGAGAACTGAAACATATTTACTGTCAAATAATAATGCTCAATAAAATACTAACCTGTTTTTACATTTTTGTCCTTTTAACCGTAGCATAATCTTCTCTCATTTCAATAATAGTAAATATGCATTAGGGTAAATAAGAGAATAAAGTTAGGGTTAATAAGAAGAGTCTTAAAGAGAGAGAAAAGTTAGGATTATCATGTTATTGATAATAAGAAATAAAAAAAGAGAATGAGGAAAAAATAATCTAAATTGTCGTTCAGCTATTTTAATTACCTTTTAATGTTTGAGTTTACTCAATTTTAACTACTGTTTGTTAGCTTTAACTTAGGTTAGACAAGTAAACAAACTTAGTTAGCTATAATTGACGTGTGAGTGAGGTATAAAGTGGAATTTTGTTTAATATAAAAATTTATGTTAGCTAGTTTACACATTATGTGACATATCATTCTATTTTGATTCATTTGAATTTTGGCTAGATTTATCAAAATTTTATGAATTTTAGCTAATTTTTTCAAAATTAAAAAAATTGATTATTTTTATCAAAACTCAAAAATATTTAAATTTTAGAGATTAATAAACTTAAAAAATAAAAAAATAATCTATTAGATCAAACTAAAAAAAATCAATCTGATTTAGTTCAATTTTTCAATTATAATAATATGATATAATTATTTTTGGTTCAATTCAATTCTTAGTTTTAAATAAAAAATTAAATCTTAAATTTAAAAATTTTTAATTATTGTATCAATTTAATCTAATTAGGACTCAATTTAAAAAATAATTTATAATTAGCTCCCATCTCCCATTTCAAATTTTTTAATTTGACTTTGAAAATTTATTTTTATTTATAAATTTATTTTATGTGCTTATCAATTAAATTTTGATTGCTTTATCAATTTTTCAATTTTTAATTTGATTTGAGAAATTTTTAAAATAATGCTCATATCTATTTGTAACAATCTTTTTTTAATTTTTGATTATGTATATATTTTTCAAAATATTGGAATTTTTGCTCCTTAAAACATAGTACAATTATTTAACTAGCATGAATTGGGAGCTAAATGGGCCAAAATTCTCGAACCCGAACGCACAGGCAAGTACGAGAAGACAACACCAGCCAATCGGAATATAGGATAGAGTGAGACTAGGAATAAGACTTGACACACCGTAAGAAGAGTGTAAAGTGATGGTGAAACTATTTACATTCTGCTAACAAGTCAAGAAGATGGAGAAGCTGATCGAAATGGCCAGAACAACATCGTTATCCACGGCGGAGTTGAGACATAGCGGAGGTCAAGTCGCCTTTCAATGGGGAGGAACCATCTCTGCTATGTTAGCCTCTTCCCCACATTTTCCCCCCACACTGGAGTAGTTACTTCGTAGTGGATTCTCGTTCTTTTTCTTTATCTGCAATTTTGATTTCCTTTGCTTTCTAGAAATACATAACACGCTCTGTTATTTTTTCAGTTATTGGGTCCTTCGATTTGTTTTAGTACCTGTTTTTTTGTTGTTTATTGCCCCACAATTTAATGTATTGGATGATGCATGTATGAGTTTATTCTTAAAATTAGAATTTTTGGGTCAATTCAATTTTTTCAGTAGATTATTATTATTATTATTGATTAATTTGGATTTAACTGCATTCGAACTCACTACTTTACAGCCTCTAAGTAATTCCGGTGCCACTAAACGGGATGATAATTTACTTCATGGGAATGTTAAAGTACTTGATCTCTTTTTTCATTAATGAAAAACTGGGTTAAAATGTTTTACTTAGTTACATGTCAAGAATCTAGTGATAGATTATCTTATTGAAATGCAATCAAAGTTGAGTGCTTTTGCTTGTATTGAAATTCAGCGACTTTGTTTTGGAAAAAAAAAAATTCAATAATAAGTTCAACTACCATGGCTGGAATTAAGACAGTACATGTTTACTCTCATTTTAATTTGTGAGATAATAGTTTCTTTCTTAAGTGCCTTGAGGGCCAATTCCGCTTTTATGTTTAGTGTTACAGTTGCTGTTTTCCTAGGAGTGATTAAATGATTTGTTGCTACACTAGAGACTATTTCACTGCATAGAATGCCTACAGGATGGATTTTGACTCTTTCTATATCATAGCATTTTGCTACATAGTGCTCCTCATAAACGATCGCTTGGACATTCTCTTTTGGATTGTTCATGTTGTGGATAAGCAAAGTGCAGTAAATGGTAACTCCATTGACTGCTAGTTATTTTGTGCCAAAAAAGGAATTTATGTAGTGGAATGGGTAGTGATCATTTTGGATTCAAATTTCTCTGGCTATTTAATAAAGATCCTCCTCTTTATTTTTTTCCCCTGCATTATTTCATGTTACTTGTTTTAGCATTCTCTTATTGGAGTGTTTTACTGTTCTTGGCTATATCCAATAGAATATTGTTGATCGTGAACCAAACAGGGCGGCGATCAGCCTTATATGCTACCCTTCTAGTGTTATATCTGTTTACAAGCTTTCCAACGGTTCTGTTCAAAATTTTAAGGTGCTTGCTGAGTTTCTCAATCAATTTTTGTGCGATTGATCTCATTTTTTCTATCAGTACATTTGCTAAAGACATGAATGTTTTTCATTCAGAGGACAATTTGGTTATTGGATTGCCTTTCTTGCTGTTGCAGCAAATCTATTTTTTGCTGAAACCTTTCCAGGTTAGCATTGTTCTCGCCTCCACCAAGTCTAATAATTTCCTGCTTAGTGCTGAAGATATATGTGTTGGTTGTTCTAAGATAAAATCTTGCTTCTAATATACAGTTTCTCGCTTTGTGCTATTTGTCATCACACCTGACTGGCTGACTAATGGACTGCGCGATACTTTTGCTGGTGGTGTCTTATGTCTTGTAATGGCAGTTTATCTTGTCATGGCTGAGCTTCGAGAAATTGGACGATTGAGGAATTGTGAATGTAATTGTTATTGCTTTTGGTTTTTTTTCGGTGTAGCTTTCTTGCTGTTCTTTACAATATTGTATTTATGCATAGGACCTTGGTGGAAAAGGGTTTAGTTTCCGCAGGAAAGGATTGTTCTTAACCAACTTGTGAAATTCTACATGAGAAACGAATTTTCTTGCTCATATTCCCATGCTGGCTTAAGCTATTCAATTCCTATGCTTTTGATGGATCCAGGCTAGTGTATGCATCATGAGATATGTATATCGCTACACATGGATGACGTAAAAGGAGCACCAACCGTGGTACAGTGATTAATTGCTTCTTGAGTGACTTGCAGGTCATGGATTGAAATCGTGGAAATACTTTCTTTTGCAAAAGTGCAAAGGTGCGTGGGGCATTCTCTTCTCCAACCCTGCGCAGTAAGTAAAGGACTCAGTGGTGTTTTTTCTTTGTTGACGAGACAAAAGAAGTGACAAAGCAAATGATTTTCTTTTTCTTTTCTCCACTATACTTTTGGCATAGTGAGCAAGACTTCTTGGTGGAGAGACTCGGGTCTGCGTCCTTCCCTAATCAATTGTCTTCACGCTAAAAGAGGTGGGTGTTAATCATTCGGTTAATTAAATAACCCAAAAAATTTTGATTATTTTGATAATAAAAAACTAACTTTTTTTTTTATTTGGTTTTAAATTTATATAAATTTTGATTATCGGTTCAGTTGCCTAAACAATGATAATAGAATTAATTGAACTTATATTAATATAAATAATACTTTTCTTAATGATATCTGATTCTACAATGAATTTTTTAATAATAATATGCAAAATTATTTATTTTGAATTATAATATATTACTATAAGTATAATTTCATTATTAATATTAAAGATAATTATATATAAATTATAAAATAATAATTGTTCAGTAAGTTCAGTTATGATCAATAATCAAATTGAATTTTTTTCATTTCGGTTATGCTTTGTATATAATAGAAATTTGATTCAATTTAATTAATATTTTAAAAGCAAAAGAATTTGATTAATTTAAATTCCTTACATTTCTTACTCAATAATTGGTCATCTCTCTTGCTTTGATTACCCTTCCAAAGTGTATCAATTTAAACACTGATTTCATGCGTGGAGATGTTTCATTCATTTATTCCAAGGAACTTCCCTATCGCAAATTGATTATCAGTTCTTCTCAAGAAGGCCAGTCATTCCTGCTCTGCTTGAATAGATAATACACCATTAGATATAAGAAATTAGATCTTAATCATCCCAATTCAACATGAGACTCCTTTCTATTATAATATCCTTTTCTATTCTTTTTTTTCTTGGTTTCTGCTCATTAATCCATGCTCAGCTGCTTTATGAGGCCAAAACTTCAAAAAATTACTCCAACACCACCAATTCTGTTCTTGGATAAACATGCAATGGCCTAAACAGGAGTTGCCAGGCTTACCTCACCTTTAGATCCCAACCTCCTGATAAGACTGTTTCTTCCATCTCTACCCTCTTGAGCTCTGATCCATCTCAGCTCTCTCCAATAAACTGAGTTTCCGAGACTGTATCATTTGATACAATTGAGTTGGTGATAGTTCCTATCAACTGCTCATGTCCAGGTAACTACACTCCTCATTCCTCTCCAAAACCCACCATCAAGTAACAATAGTAACACCTCCGGCTTTACCGCCCCCTCCTCTTACTTCTCCATCACCTAGCTCCAACAGCAATAGACCATAGGTTTATGTCATTGTAGGGGTTCTTGGCGGAATTCTCCTCGCATTGGCCATTGGCATCATTATTTTCTTTGCATTCTTTCATAAGACTACTAAGAAACGTGATCCGGTTATCGCGTCTGAAAGTCTTGGAGCAGATAAGAAACCACTCAAGAGGAAGCTGGTGGATGAAGAGTTAGAAGGGCTGTGTTAAAGTTAGTCATAAGCTAAGCATTTATTTTTACACGTGTACACTATCATTTATGCTGTCATATTGAGCTTAACTTGGAGCTAAGTAGAATTGGTTACTCTTAAGACGGTGATATGCTTGCATATAAACAAAACCTTCACTTTGTAACGGACTTATGATTTCTTCTGCTGTATTCTTGTTATTTCTGTACATGTTATCACAGCATTGGGTCTCTTGATCGTCTAGATAACTCTATTTTATTTTCCCATTTTCTGTGCTGTTTAATTGTTAGCAGGGACTTGTTGAAGCATTTGATTAGCTAATGCCTTATGTAGAGCATAGATTTTACGTGAAACACAAGTATGAGAACTTCAAAAAGATTTTCAGGGGTTTGGAGTACAAAAGGAGGCTTTAGTTTGTAGCATATGCTAGTACCAAGAACACCTTCCAAGATTAAATAGACGAGTTGAAGAAACCTGATAAGAGAGCTCATCTGATAGGATGATCTACAGATTCAACAACATTAGTTTAATCAGTTTAAATCGTTTATCACCTAAGCTAATCTGATAGTATGTTTAATACTAAACAACATCAATCCTTTTGAACTACATGCACAGATATCTTCAGATAAAAGTGATCTATTAGGTTTAAAATTCAGTGCTCATGTTATTTGATGTTAACTGTTCATTCGAAAGCTTTAATTTCTTCTATATTTCTACTTACAATCAAATTATTATATAAGGAAATTCAAACAACACATTTAATTTTGAGATAAAATTTTTCGACAATCATTTGCTTTGTAATTAAATAAATACAGATTTCAGCTCTTAGAAAGTGAGGGACTCGGATTTGTGGGAGACTCGGTTTGAATCAATTTTCTTTTGAAACACATTTTTCAAAAAAATTTTAGTATAAATTATATTGTTTTAATTATTTAGAGGCATGAAACTTATTATATATTAATTATATATACACTTATAGATTATATTTAATTGATTTTAAATCTAAACTATATTTATATCATTATAAAAAAAATTTAGTTAAAATTCAATTAATTTGGTTTGTTTGATTTTATTTTATTTTTTTAAATCGGATCAAACTAAATTAACCAATTTTTTTTTAAAAAAGAATCGAACTGAATTGAATTTGAAATTCAATCAAATTGAACTTAATCAAATCCATAAATTTAGTTCAATTTTTTTTATTTGAAACAACTCTAATTTATTATTCTATTATAACCAAATAACTGAACCAAATTGAAATTTTTTTTATTATTTTGATGATAAGAAATTTAGTTTTGATTCAATTCGATTTTGAATTTATATAAATTTCAATTTTCAGTTATTGATCTAGTTATTAAATAGTGATAATCAAATTAATTGAATTTATATTCATATAAATAATAATATAATAATATCATCTTGTTCTAGAGTGAATTTTTCATAATAATATGTGAAATTTAATTATTTTTAATGATAATTTATTATTAAAAGTATAATTTTTGCAAATAACATTAAATATAATTATAAATAATAATTATTCAATAAGTTCAATTATAAATAATAATCAAACTAAGTATTTTGATTTCGTTTTGTTTAGTATATAATAAAAACTTAATTTTATTTAATTAATATTTTAAAAGTGAAAAAATCGACTAATTTAAATTCGGCTGTGTTAAGTTTCTGAAAGACTTGGAACTTTAGTATTGGTGTCTTTGCCTATTGGACTTAAGTTGTGTGCATATTTTCTGCACTATTTTTTTTTTTTTTAATGGGTTTGCTCAATCAATGGGCAAAGGGGCTCAAAGTCAAACCGTGATAAGTTTTTATAATGCTTTCATTTGTTGTTTATGAATCCAGTAAAAGATCACTTCCTTGATTCCATATCGCAATATACATTTCTTAAGTCATCGTTCTTGGTTTTGATCACTTTTCCAAAGTCTGTTATTTAAATACTGACTTCATGCTTGGGATGTTTCATTCATTTATTCCAAGAAACTTCCCTATCACAAATTCAACACCGGGTGCTTATTTAGATCATTAATTCTTCTTAGGAAGGCCATTTCCAAATGCAACCCTCGTTCCTGCTCTCCTTGAATAGATACATACACCAATTGATATAAGAAATTAGATCTTAATCATCCCAATTCAACATGAGACTCCTTTCTGTTAGAATCTCCCTTTTTATTCTTTCGTTTCTTGGTTTCTGCTCATTACTTCATGCTCAGCAACTTTATGAGGCCAGAACATCGACTGCTTGTTCCCGCAACAGCAATTCTGTTCTTGGATACTCCTGCAATGGCCTAAACAGCAGTTGCCAGGCTTACCTCATCTTTAGATCCCAACCTCCTTATAACACTGTTTCTTCCATCTCTACCCTCTTGAGCTCTGACCCATCTCAGCTCTCTGCAATAAACTCAGTTTCTGAGACTGCATCATTTTACACAAACAAGTTGGTGATAGTTCCTGTCAACTGCTCATGTTCGGGTAACTATTATCAGGCAAACACATCTTATGTCGTCCAGACTGGTGACACGCCTTTTAAGATTGCCAATAACACCTATCAAGGCCTTTCAACCTGTCAAGCTTTCAATGATCAAAACAGAAGGACAATTGTTAATATATTTCCTGGTCAAAGATTCCACATTCCTCTTAGATGTGCTTGCCCCACCAAGAACCAAACTGATGAAGGTATCAAATATCTACTAAGTTACCTAGTTACTCGGGGAGATAGTGTTCCAGCTATTGGTATACAGTTTGATGCTGACATTGGCAGAACTTTTGAAGCTAATATGCTTAATGAGCAGTCCATCATTTACCCCTTCACTACACTCCTCATTCCTCTCCAAAACCCACCATCAAGTAATCAAACAATAGCACCACCTCCACCCCCAGCTTCACCGCCCCCTCCTCGTACTCCTCTTCCCGCATCACCTAGCTCCAACCCCAGTTCAAGTAGAACATGGGTTTATGTCATCGGAGGGGTTCTTGGAGGAATTCTCCTCACATTAGCCCTCGGCATCATTATTTTCTTTGCATTCTTTCGTACACCTACTAAGAAATCTGATCCGGTTATCGTGTCTGAAAGTTTTGGGACAGATAAGAAATCACTCAACAAGAAGTTGGTGGATGAAGAATCTGAGGAATCCTTTGATAGCATCTCTAGCATAGCTCAATCCATTAAGGTATACAGGTTAAAAGAGCTGGAAGCTGCAACTGATAATTTCAGTCCTAGTTGTTGCATTAAAGGATCTGTTTATCGTGGCTTGATTAATGGTGATTATGCTGCTATCAAGAAAATGCATGGCAATGTGTCAAAGGAGATAAATTTATTGAACAAGGTTAATCATTTTAATCTTATTAGCTTATCAGGTCTGTGTTTCCATGACGGGATTTGGTATCTGGTGTACGAGTATGCAGGAAATGGGCCCTTGAGTGATTGGATTTACAGCAACAACAATGATGGAAAGTTTTTAACCTGGACGCAGAGAGTACAGATCGCGTTGGATGTCGCCACAGGGCTTAACTATCTCCATAGTTTTACTAGCCCTCCTCATGTGCACAAGGATATACAAAGCAGTAATGTTCTTATTAATAGTGATTTCAGGGCCAAGATTGCTAATCTGGCCATGGCAAGAGCAGCAGGACAGGAAGGCGAGTTTGCGTTGACAAGGCATATAGTTGGGACGAAAGGCTACATGGCTCCTGAGTACTTGGAAAATGGTCTGGTCTCTACCAAGCTTGATGTGTATGCATTTGGAGTTCTTATGTTGGAGGTGGTTACTGGAAAAAAGATTGCTGCTTTATACACAGAAGAAAACATGAACTTATCGAATGTGTTAAATGGTGTTCTTTTTGAGGAAGATGGACAGGAGAGACTCAGACAATTCATTGATCCTGCAATGAAAGGGAATTGTCCTTTAGAACTCACTGTTCTTGTGATGAGATTGATTGATAGTTGCTTAAGTAAAAATCCATCAGATCGTCCAGCCATGAATGAGATTACACTGACTCTCAAAAGAATCTTGGGCACTTCACTGCACTGGGAATCATCTGGTGTCTCAGGACATTAGTCCAACATGAGCTCTTGAGTTTTGAAGTTGTGGTTTCTGAAATAAATACTTGCTCATATTATTGTAAAATTTCTTGTTTTTTTTAAGACTTTCCTGCTTATTGTTTGACTATCCAAGAATTGTAGGACATATTTTTGTTGTAGGTAGCTCAGAAATATGCTAACTATATCTCGTACCCTTCATTAAAATTTACCTTTGTTATCAATTTCGGCATCTGAGTGAGGACTTTCTTGACTGTCAATGTTATTTCTTACTTGATAAATAAAAGTCAGGTTAGATTTCTCAATTGGTTTCAATCAGGTTTCACTGCAGCTACTGGTCATAATAAATCTGCAAATTTTCTTAAGCCGCTTAGGTCATGAACCATAGTATAATACTTTATCTTAAGAAAAAAAAAAAGGAAAAACTGCAAATGACTTTTAAGTCTTGGTCTAGTGTACCGGATTTTATTATTATAGCTAAAACCAAAATTACCTATCAAACAAGCTGTCAAAATATTTAAATGCTTGTTTTTAATTACTGTGGTGGACTACAAAACTTTTGGTTGAAACTGGGGCAGCTAAGTTAGAGTCGTTTTCACGTAAATTTAATCTATCTTCTAGTCAACATATCTAACTTTTATTATGAACACTTGTATGCTAGCGTTTCTGTGACGTACTATTCACTAATTATTTCTAAAATAGGTGTATTAACTCATTTATAAAACATGAAATACTAAAATGACACAATATCATTAAAATTCTCTCATGCCATCTATTCTCATTAAATGAACTTTTTTCAATTTTTTTAAATACTATGTATCTTATATCATAACATAATAACTATTTGCAATAAAATATATAAGGCTAAATAAACCAAAATACTAATAGACTATATACTGTCTCAACCTCTACTAGACTACTAGATAACGGCTTCAAAATGCAAACTAAATACAATCTTTAGTCTACTATTCCTAAGAAAAAAAAATAAATGCAAAGGAGTGAACTTACATACTCAATAAATAAACACATAATTATACTTCAATCACAAATAACATAACAAGTATTTACATATAAATAATTTGTCATCATATCCATGCATAAAATAAAGAGTTTTTACTCTTTAATGTCATATAAGCTATCAAATGTTATTGTCACGCAGAGTATTATATATTGTTGTTACATAAACTATAGATATCATTACCGTACAAGTTATCAAATGTTATTGTCACGTAAACTATAAATATTATTGTCACATAGATTATTAAATATTGTTGTCATACAAACTATCATATTTAGTTGCCACATAGACTATCATATATTGTTACCACACAGTCTATTAAATATTGTTGCCACACAGACTATCATATTTGGTTATCACACAGGATATCATATATTGTTGTCACACAGACTATCAAATATTATTGTCACATAGGCTATCATATATTATTATCACATAGGCTATAAGATTTTGTTGTTTTACTTAACAACATCAAGTATTAGTCTGTCAACAAATCAACTATAAATCCAATAAAATTTCAGCAATATAACAACTAATAACAACACCCATAAACTTTGGCAAATCAAATAACAACGTACTTTCATTCTTAAGTCATAATTTATCAATGTCTCATGAAAATAAATAATTCAAAATATAACAATCTTTTCATCAATGTCATCTTATTACACAACATTTCATTCTAATGAATATATGTTCGTGACATTTAACCAATCACATGTTTAGTACTATTAGCTATTTACTTACCTCGTCCTTCAAACTATTAAGTTGTGGATGATCTCAGCTTATTTCCAATATTATCTATCTTCAATGGCTCGAGGACCTTTCACCAAAACTAAAAAACTTAAAGATTATTCCTAGTTAACTCAGTTTTTCTTCCTCTTCCTCTCCTTCTTCTTTTTCTTTTTCTTCTCCTTTCTTTCTTTATTTATTGGCTCTCTTCTCCTACTGCACCTCCTCACATTTTTGTCTCTCTCATCTGCTCCTAAAGGAAGAAAATTATATTTGCATATTTACCTTAATAAGACAAAATTATGGTGGCTTGTTCCTATTGGTTGGAAGCTCAATTTTTCTCTTTTAATCCCTATTCTTCACTCTTTCATCACCTTTATCCATCTACTAAACCTTATATGCTCATTATACTTTTAATAAGTTCCAAAATACCATTATTTAAAATACTAAAACAATCAGACAACATATGACAATTTGTCATGCCCCTATGCAAACATCATATTCATTCTCAAATGCAATAATGTAAGTGTTATTGTTATGTTTATGTCATGTGATGCATATATTCAAATATAACATAATTAAAATGTATATGATTAGGTGGAGGATGTTACAATTTCCGAGTCTGATATTTTTGTGAAAAGGTTTCATCTTCAAGCTCCTCATCTATCATAAGGTTTATATACACAGAACAAAGAAGAAAAAAGAAAAAAGACCTTCCTCATGGACTTGTTTCAACTTAATTTTGTCATAGTTTTCTTATTTGCAACTCCAAATCTCTATGCACAACAAGGTTATTCAGAAAATCAAGTCATGGATTGTCATAACAATGATTCATCAGGTCCATTTCTTGGTTTTCTCTATACCTGTAATGGCAAGAAACAATCCTGCAAAGCCTTCCTCATCTATAAGTCTCATCCTCCTTATAATTCAGTCTCTAGTATATCAAACCCTACATCAGCATTACCAGAAGATTTTTTAGATCGCTTAGCTGCGGTTGATCTCTGGTGGAAGATCTATACTTTCGAGGAACTAAAGGTAGCAACTGAAGATTTCGGCAGCAGCAATAGGTTGAGTGGTTCTCTCTATCGGGAGTTATTGGCTGATACGAACCAAGTTAGTGACAAGATCAAGATTACAAAAAATGGAATGGACTAGCAATGAGTTCTCCTTCAAAAGGAGAAAGACATCACAAAAGCTTCAAAAACCTACCATATTGCCATATTTGAAATTACCTTATTTGGACTTGCCATATTTGGAGCTGTCATATTTGGAATTGTCATATTTGTACTTGCCTTATTTGGACTTGTCATATTTCAAGCTGCCATATTTGAACCTGCCTTATTCGGACAATCTTCGTCATAAGGGCAAAATGGTCATTTCTATGTTTTATTCATGTATGGAACCTTAAAATGAAAAATTGAAGAATATTTCTTTTAGCAAAATTGCTTGTGAGAGTTAATTCTCTTCTTGAGTTCTTTATAGGACTTGGTGAGATTGTTAAGTGAGTTCTTAATAATTTCATAAACTCGTTTAATCTAGGTCTTAAATTACTTAGTTAATTTTAGGTTGAGATCAACACCTCTTGAATCTTTGTAATTCAGGTTGCTAGAAACAAGTTTTCTAGAGGTCTAATTGGGATTTAAGAGTTTATCTTGTTTTTATCTTTGAAATAAAGCTTGGGACTTGTGCTACATACAAATCATGATCCAAAAATCAACCTCATTCGTGTCACTCTTCTAGGGTTATAAAATTGTGGGCACAATATTCTGCTATAACAATAAAA
>CATIWR010061189.1:0-11247 GCA_949677035.1 Omphalea diandra
TAATAATTAGTGTTTGATTGCTTTTGTTTTTTTAAATAATTATGAGATATAAAAAAATAAATTATTGTATTAGAATCATTGTTGTCTAAATTAATTGTCTTATTAGTTTGTTTATTCTTTTGTGATTATAATATATGTGACACTAACTTTTTGGAATTAAGCCAATTTTGACACTAAAGAATTGTGATCCATTTCATATTAAAATTTTATTTATATTTTATATATAACGAATTTTTTGAAGTGAATATAAAAAAATATCCAAATATAGTTTGATGTGGAAGCAATGGTAATAATTAGTGTTTGATTGCTTTTGTATGTTTAAATAATTATGAGATATAAAAAAATTATTGTACTAGAATCATTATTGTCTCAATTAATTGTCATTAGTTTGTTTTACTTATGTGATTATAATATATGTGACACTCTAAATTTTTGAAATTAAACCAATTTTGATACTGAAGAATTGTGATTCATTTCATATTAAATTTTATTTATGTTTTATATAACAGATTTTTTGAAGTGAATATAAAAAAAAAATATCTAAATATAGTTTAATGTTGAAGCAGTGGTAAAAAAAATTATTTAAGGTATTTAGAAAGGTAAAAAACTAAGAAAAAAAAATTTTGCAATTTCATGTTTTTACTAATTTGGAGTAGCATGAAGTTTTCATTCGAAAAAACTATAACTGGATTGAGAACAGTTCAACGATAGAGATTCACACCCTTTGATTGTAATATCTATCACTTTTCGATCAAATTCCATTATTTAAACATTGAAAGACATATTTTTCTATTTTTGATAATTTTTAGTTTAATTATAATTTTAGTAAAAAGTTTTGTTTTGAGTGTGATACAAACCAAAGAAACACCAAGTAAGATGAGATCCTCAAATACAAAGGACTAACAATAAAGGCATGCTTAAAGACGTTTAAAGAAGTTTTGGGAGTTTTTGTAGAAGAAGTCAAGCATGGAATATGAAATGCAAGCACTCATGCGAATGAAGCATCCAATGGATCTTCTTCACAAGAGTAAAATAGTCATTTATACACCTTAATTTCTTATGTAGACCTTCAAGATGAAATCTATTAGTCAAACTTTTCATTTGGAACAATTTGCACTAAAAAAGATATGAAAGACTCTAGAAGATTGTATAAAAATTCTAGAAAGTTCTAAGATGATTCCAAGAAACTTTCAAGCAACTAAGGTGGCATGAAAGAAACTCTAAGAAGACATTAAGGTGGCAGTCAAATAAGGGTCAATAAGTAAAAATTCAAGATCTTCCCAAGATATGTTTAGTTGTCAAAGATTTGCTCTTCCTTTCTTCATAAGCGGAATGCTTCCTCTTCTTTAGATTAGGATTTTAATTGTTGCT
Organism: Omphalea diandra; assembly: GCA_949677035.1. Taxonomy (NCBI): domain Eukaryota; kingdom Viridiplantae; phylum Streptophyta; class Magnoliopsida; order Malpighiales; family Euphorbiaceae; genus Omphalea; species Omphalea diandra. Next base: position 1,372 of record CATIWR010061189.1, read on the forward strand.
TGATAGCTAATGTTTTAGGAAGAATAAACTACTTCTTGGCCAAATGGTATAGTGATTTATTCCTATTTAGTTTCTTCTAAATTTCTCTCATAAGATTAGTCTCTTAATTCCTATTTAGCTTGAGTTGTGTAATGCCTATAAAGAAGCCATCCAAAATCATGTAAAGGAATCAATTATGAATCAATATTATTTTGATTTCTTGTGAGAAATTTTCTTCTTCGATTTTTTGCAAAATTTAGGTGAATTTATCAAGTGAAAATTAGGTAAATTCAAACTTAACTTAATATAAACTTAAAATTGATTTAGTTAATCTTAAGTTTGAAATTAAATAACTATTTTTTGTAACTAAGTTTTTAAATATAAATTATTTAAGTTTCTAGTTAGAAATTGGAGTTTTTTGATTGATTTATTGAACGATCTTAGGCAATAATTTGAAGATTATATATGGGTTTGAGACAAGTCACCCATTTTTGTATCTTTGTTTCAATTTCCTATTTTAATTAAAACTTTAAAGTAATATATTTTTTAATAATTTTGCTATTTTTAGTAAAATTATTCAATTCTATAATTTTGGGTATTAGAACTATTTAAATCTCAGTTTTTACATTTTGTGTAGCACAATAATAATATTTTTCTAGAAATCTAATTAATTGTTCTCTTTGAACTTTTATGTTGCGTCATAATTTAAGAATTATATTATTATTCATCTAACTTTTAATTATATTTATAATTTTTTTTGGGTAAATCACCAAAGACCTTTTATTAATACTATATATATATATATATATATTGGCAGAAAAATTTTTGCAACTAAATAAGCAGCAAACAAACAAAAAACAGAGCTGCACAGAACAAATTCTAAAAGTCTCTCAATCTGTACAGAAATATATTAAAAAAATGCTTATAATATACTGAAAAATTCCACCCACATAAGAGTTGATTTTGAAAAACCTTCATATGTTTAGCTCTCCAAACCTGGTAAACAATGACAGTAAAAGCCAACCTCGTCTTCTTCCATAGCACATTCTTGCCTCCAGCCTTCTTGGTAAGCCCACATAACTTTCTCAGCCAAGAAAGCTAGGGCCTGCAAATGAGAGTAGTTCATCACCTTCCTCCATATTTGAGAAAAGTGAGAAATATTTTCTTTGGCTGCACCACACAATTAGCAAAGTTCATCTCGAACTAGGAGGGGCTAGCAAGCGGCCTACCTCACGCAAATAAAAAATAAAAAAATAGTAATAATTTGAGAGCTCTGCCCTTAAAGATAGGGACCAGCATGGGCTCTGGCGCCGAGGTCAAAACATAAAATTTTTGGCCTCCTTCAATTTGGATGCTGGAACCTTACCCCTGTTAATGATAAACAATTTAAAATTTTGAAAATTTTTAAAATCAAACCAAAATTTTAGATATTTTAAAAATAGAAAATTGGTATGATCTTAAATTTTTTATCCAGTTCGATTCAATTCGATTTTTTAATTCTTTCAAGATGATTAAATTTGGTTCAATACCGGCTCGGATATTTAATTATTTTAATTTATTAAAAATTAAACTTTACATTTTTTATCTTCATGAATCAAAATAAAATAATTTTATATTTTTCATTTTTAATCATTCAAAGATTAAAATAAATCATTGATAATTTAATAAATTATAACTAATAACTTACACATTAAATATTAAATTAATTTTTTTAATATTTACTACTAATTTATAATTAATAAATAATCTAATTATTAATAATATATATTAATTGAGTGAGTTAATTAGTAAAACTATATATATATATATGATTTGGTTCGATTTTTTTGATACGAGACAATTACAAAATAGTTCAATTCAATTATCTATTTGGATAATATAAAATCTTTGGTATTGTCTTATATAAAAAAATGGATTCGGTTCAGAGATTTTACTATTCACATTAAGAATTTTCGATTTCAATTTAATTTAATTCAATTATTCGGTTCAATTCGAGAATCACCTAGTCCATGCACACCTCTAATGAGCAAAATATAGGTTGTATTTATATTCAAATTAAGATGTCTGTATAATGAGATTAATCCCTAAATATATAAATAAGTAGTCAGTTCCTGTATAAGAAAAGATAATTAATTATATACATTCAATAATAAATGACTAATTAAAGGTGTAACCAGTTCCTAAATTAGCGCTTTTAACCAAATATCTTATCTAAAAAAAAAAAGTATCAGTTAATATTATATTGATTGAGGGCGGCTTCATCTGCTCAATTCGTCATGACCTCATGATGGCTTTGTTCGGTGCTCTCTTGGTAGTCCAGCTTTGCTGGATTGCCAACCAAGTCATGAAGCTGTACACCTACGCACAATTGCCAAAGTCTCGCCTTGTTGAGCAAGAAAATCATCGGCGGACTCATGATTTATAACAAGTACGAGCTGATAATAAAATTAATAATATTTATTTTAATATAAAATATGTTAAAATAAAAAATAATAATTTTGATAAAATAATATTTTATTAGAATAATTCTTTGAGGTGCCACATTTTGAAGTCTTTGAATAATCTTCTATATCAATGAAATTTAAGGATAAATGAAAAAAAAGTAATATTTAAAAAATGTTTACTTTTAATAATATATTAATTGTTAAACCAAATGTATAGGTGAAAATTTAGAGAACAGACTCATTTGGATTGAAAACATTTAACATTGAGTGAATTTAAAATCTATGAATAGTAAAATCAATAAATTTTAAAAATTTCACTGTTTAGTTTGAATATAAAATTTATAGATTATTAATGGTAATTTTAGAATAAAAAATATTATAATAATCTATTGTTCATTAAAAATGATAGGTCTTGAATTTTTCCACCTCTTAGTTGAAAAAAATGAAAACTCTCAAAATGAAAGTATGTGAAAATTAAGATTTTACAAAATTTATGAATTATAATATATTTTAGGTTATCAAATGATGGATTTAACTTAAGTATGTAGATTTTATAAAATCTTTCAATCCAAAACAATATGTAAATATTAATAATTTTATAAAATAAATAAATGAAACTTCAATGGTCCCTTAGCCCATAGTTACAAGCTCGCATTGAAGCAAACATATGGGATACATAACTTGATTTAGTCCAAATTGTAAGCATATTATCTATAAAAATTTTTGAAAATATGAGTGGGGGCTTCAGCTCGATGTGTGTGCACCCCTGCGTTGATCAGTTTGTTTTAATTTTTTTATTGCTAATAAACAAATATAAATCGTTATTATAATTTGTATAGTTATTTCTTAATCTTATTATTGTTGATGTATAAATAACTAATATTTTTCTTATTTTTCAATTAAAATTATTTAATAATTTAATTTATAAATAAATAAACCCCACTGAATAATGTTTCTGACTCTATTATTATAATTTTATATTATAAATTTGTAATTGAGTGAGTAAAATACTCATTTTAGTGAAAAATTACAAAATCAATTTAGTTTGAAAACATTGTAGTAAAATCTACAGCACACTCAAAACAAAGACATTCTAGAATTACCTCACTAAATTCATATTTTTGCCATTAGAGTGGTTCAATAGAATCAAAAATTAAAATTGCATTTTAATTCGATTTAATTTAATTAACTTAAAATTTAGATTAGTTCAATTCTAAGTATATAAAAATTAAACCTAATGAAATTTTTTGTTTAAATAAATAATTTAAATATAATTTTATATTTAAATACAATTTAAATATAATCTACATCAACATATGATGTATTTTATATTTTATATCTATGAATATTTAAAATAGTATAATTTATATTAAAAATAAAAATAATTTTTAAAAAAATTAGATAAAACTAAACTAAACAGATTAGGGTCAAATTAGTTCATAAAAAATTTTCCACTTAATTCAGAATTCAATTACTTTGTTTTTGATAAAAATCGAATTCAACAAACCAATCGTTAACTTTCTATTTGTTGTCTCCTGCCCAAAATAGGGTCCACCGCAGAGTACCCTTCTAATTATTTTTTTCTCTTTTCCTATATATATATATATATATATGTTATCTGCCCAAATTGTTGGTCAAAGCCGATTGGTAGAAGAGTCAGATTGCCCCAAGCTCCCATATATACAAAGCATCATAAACGAGACACTTCGACTGCATCCAGCTGCACCACTTCTAGTGCCACATGAATCATCTGATGATTGCATAATTGGAGGTTATGACGTGCCTCGAGGCACAATGGTGTTGGTCAATGCTTGGGCTATTCATAGAGATCCAATGGCGTGGGATGACCCAACAAATTTCAAGCCAGAAAGATTTGAAGAGTTTGATGGCGGTGAATCGACAAATAAATTGATTCCATTTGGGTTGGGACGAAGGGCTTGCCCTGGAGCTGCCCTTGCCAATAGACAGGTGGGCTTGGCGTTAGCTGCATTGATTCAGTGTTTTGAATGGGAGAGACCCAGCAAGGAAATAGTGGATATGCGTGAAGGAACAGGACTTACCACGCCTAAAGCACAGCCTTTGGAAGCCATGTGCAAGGCACGTGAATCCATGGTTAATGTTCTAATGAAGTTATAATTAGTGTTTTGATTGCTTTTTTTTTTTTTTGTTTTAGGTAATTATGAGAGACCAAAAAAATTAATTATTGTACTTGAATCATTATTCTCTAAATTAACTGTCTCGTTTGCTTGTTTTACTTATGTGAGTATAACCTATGTGATATTCAACTTTTGGAATTAAGCCAATTTGGATACTAAGAATTGTGATCCATTTCATATTAAGTTTATTGTACCGTACTTTTCTTTCTTTCTTTCTTTCCTTTTTTTTTTTTTTTTGCAGTAATATTTTATAACGTGAATGGCTTTGCATTTTTGTCTCCTACTAAGATAAGATTTATAATTCCGTTGGTCAGGAATCATTGGTTTATGGATGGGATACATATTAGGAAAGGATATTATGTTGGCCCACGCTCACTGTACAAGCAATCAATAAATAGTAACAAGTTATTCCAAGCCACTTGTTCTCTCCCTCACATCTGGCTGAGAAGCCCATCTGCACGTTCTAGCTCTGGGCCCTCTCTTTTTTCCCAGCTTGGTAGTCGGCGGCAATAAGTAAAATATATAGAGCAAATTGGGAATGGCAGGTGACATTAATTAAGAGATGAAAAAGAAATAGGGAGTTGCCGAGTATTTAATATTTTGTGTCTAAGTGGTTACAATTTCATCTGTAATAAAGAGAACAATAGAAAGAATTATTTTTATTCTTAACCTATACATAGACTAATGTTTCTTCAATTATATTTTTTAAATTGATGGTGATGGTTCCTCAATTCTTATAACTCCTGCAACTATGGTTCCTCAATCCTTACAAGTCTGACAACTTATAAGAAGGAAAAATATAATATTCGGTGAAATCTATGGTTACTTTTTTTTTAATAAAGTAAAATTCATTTTATAAATTATTATCATAAGATGAGAGTTTTGTTGATAAATCAATTATGATAGTTTATAAAAATAAAATTAAATTAACTATAAAATAAAGAAAAATAGACGCTCATATACTTATCATCATAAGTTTTTTTATTTTGCACCTTTAGATAATTTAGACTTGACTTTTAGACTGTCAAGTCTATACATGTATGAAAGAATCCATCACATGATTTATAAAGATGTAATCTTTAATATATTGTAGAGAAGTCATGTTTATCATATTATCGTGTGATTTTTATCGTTCCACTTAAGGGTTTTGAAAGTTATTAATCATTTGTCATATTTAAACATAGCCTTTTATTATCCTCATGAGAATTTTCAATGTGACATTTTGATTTAGAATTTTCTTTATTATTGATGGTCTTTTCATTATTGACAAACATAGAAAACTACAATAAATATAATAGCATAATTATAAGTTGATCCTTGCCCTTGTGAAATCAAATACTTATTTGAAATTTAGGACTATTTGAGGGACATAAATATGAAGAGAATCATGATTTTTAAATATAACAATGAAACAGAGAAATTTGAAGAAAAATCCATGCCCTTGCAAAACTGATAATGATATAAAGAAATTCAGACATTTTTAATCCCAATAATGGAAAAAGAAATTCATATCTTTTTAAGGAGAACAATGTACCAATTCAGGATGAATATAATGACATAAGAAATAATAATATGAGAAGTTCAAATCTTTTTAAGGCAAATAATAATATGAGAAATTGATGTCTCTTCAAAGTTATAAAAATTGAGATATCTCAAAAACAAAATATAAAGAATTTGTGGCAATTCTGAAGCTAACCAATACTATAAAAAAAAAACTTGAAGCTAATGAGAATATAGAGCTACAAGCCAATTGATGACTAATAATACATAGAGATATAAATCATTTAAAGGTTAATCACGCTACAAAGAAACTTAGATTTATTAAAGTCAGAGATATATTAAAATTCAGCTATAAAAGTCCAAACTGATATAAGAATAAAGTTTAAACTGTGGCATATAAAAAGTTTAAACTGTCTTGAGGCTAAATATAATCGAAAACCCATATATAATATATGATCAAATATCTTGTATAATATGGATTTTTCATAATAATTTGGCTAAATTGTCTTTCTCATTGATAACTATCATAGTATTGTCAACCATCATCGTAGGATGCCAACTACATATGTTAACTGCATGTCATAATAATTGTATTATATGGATCATACTTCTGCCTTCTTCGGCCATCGACAAATAAATAATATTCTCAAGGTAGTTTTGAAATTATAACTCACATATCATATATGCATATCAAGTTTTATCATAAAACACACATTTATATAAACATATATTATAATTATAAGGTATAACAAAATTGAATATAGAAGACATCTATTAAGCTGTGATTAACATTGGAGCATGTCTTTGAAAAAATTGAATCTCCATGAGATATAAGTGAATTGATAAGTCTCATCATTATAACTTTTTTATACTTTCTTCAATTTTCATACTAATATAAAGAAATCCAATACCATAAATAATAAACTTCATATTTTTCAAGACTGACAAAGAGATCTACGCTTTCTCAAAAGCCAATAATATGAAAAATCACATTAATTTAAGGTAACATAAGATATATATATAACATCAATATATTTATATCTTTATAACTCATTTATATTTATATTTATTTATATCATGATCATAACCTATTTATACTTTCTTCAACTTTCATGCTAATATAAAGAAACCCAAGACTGTAAATAATAAATAACTTTATATTTTTCAAGACTCATAAAGAGATCTATGCTTTTATCAAAAGTGCATGATATGAAAAATCACATTAATTTAAGGTAAAATAAGGTATAAATATAACATCAATATAGAGCAAAGAATATATAGAAAAAATGACTGATAGAAGTCCATTATAATGTAGAAATCTAAGCCACTTAAAGAATAATAAAAAATGTAAAAATGTTAATATATTTAAAGTCCATAAAAATTGTTATCAAAACATATTATCGCTAAGTCGAGATATATTTGAAGTGATCAAAGATATTATGACACTAAATTAAAAACCATATGTGAGAGAAAAAAAAATTATATCATTTATGTAACTCAAAATAATAGAGTATTAGAATGATTGTACTCTCACTCTTTTGATCGTTGACAATAAAAAAATAGATTTTCAAGCGTTGGTAGAATATCAATTGCAAATTAGTATACTTTTCTCTAAAAGCATGCAAAAATATTTTGCTAGCATAATAAATAAAGTTGGATGTAGAAAACTTATCCATAAGGTTATATAAATCTTTTGATCTTTCTTGATGTGAGGAGTTGAGCCATTATTAAAATATTGAATATTGTAGAATTACACAGCTTCGTCCATATAATTTGAACTAATAATCATGTGCATTTAAATCAAGTAATTAATCTCTAAAACATAATATGTATTTTTTTTTCTTCTGTTGAAAATTGATCAAACAACTGCACAAACGTTATAAAGCTATGTCTCTATGCATGAATTTCATCCATGGAACGACCTTTTTTACTTTTTGAATTTATTATAAAATCTGTGCACTTTTTTTTTGTCAAAAATTAATTTATATTGGGCATCAAGATTATACTCATGCCGTCAGATAAAGGCTTTATTGGACATGAAAAAAAATTAATGGTCATGTATCCACTCTCACTGCACCAATAATAAAATTCTTGTTGAAATCTGGTGGCAAGTGTCTATCAATAACAATAAAGTAATATGGAGTGTATCAATTATAAAATTCGTATTGAATGGCAAGTACCGAAATAACAATAAGGTTAGAGAGCAATACGAGGTGTTCAGGCCAACATTTTAATATTTAACTCAATAGATTTATAGAAAATTTGCAATAAATAAAATATTCATTTTTGAGCATATCTAGTATGAGCTTTTCTTTATAGACCTGGCAAAAACTTTTATTTATCCTTATAAGATTAGCAATATGTCATGACCTTGTTGGGCCAACCCAATTATTTAATTTCTTAAAAATAATAAAAATATTTTTAATAATAAATAGTAATATGACATCTATAAAGAATAATATTAAAGTATCAATATAAAATTAATAATTAATACTATTGATAATTGCACTTCGGTTTGGAATTATGGTTATGTTTTTATCGTGAATCTTTTTCGATAACTTTGTATTTTTATCAATTATAAAAATTTCACTAAATATGATGTTATAATGCGATATAGATTGAAATTTATACAATATATTAGAACAAATATGAAAAATGATACTTAATAATATATTATTGCATATTATTAAATAATTAATTTCAAACCATCAAAACTTTTTTTAAAAAAAAAAGATAAAAAACTTTCATTGAGAAACAAAATAACACATTAAAAATAAAAACTGTCAAAACAGAGATAAAATAAAATAAACACCAACAAATATGGTAAAATAATTCATTTTATTCAAGAAAATAATAACAATAAAAAGAAAAAAGTTTGCTGCTGACAAAATATATCGGTTATAGTTTCAAAACACTAATATTATACATGGATTAAGGGTAATCCAAAGGAAAAGGAAGAGAATAGAAAGAGAACTAATTACAATTATATTTGGCTATTTTTTTTAGGAAGGGGAAGGAATAGAAAGGGATTGGTTTCCTTCATTTTCCTTGGAGAAAGTAAAATTGGTTACATCCTAATTAGTAAAATTGGTTACATCCTAATTTAAAGCGTAAAAAAATTTAACTCATGAGAAACAATGGTACATTGTCTTTTTTATCATTCAAACACAAATTTTGTCATTTATCAATTTGGTGTTTTTGTCTTTTTGATATTTATTATTCTCTTCTCCATCAAGTCATCCAAAGAAAATTAACATATTTCTTTTTTTTTTAATATTATTTATTACATAACCAACACAAGTTGATAAAAATTTTCTTTTTTGCTTCCTTCAATTCTTTATCTTCCCTTTAAAATAGATTCTCCTGCTCTTCCAATACATTGCATTCATAGTATAAAAAAGGAGTTATTTTTAGAGAGAAGAGTGTCTTTTTTATATAAAAGCATTATTTTCTTTTTTAATACTATTTATTATGTAATCAAACATAAGTTGATAAAAATTTTCTCTTTTACTTCCTTTGACTCTTTCTCTTCCCTTTAAAATACATTCTCCTCTTCCATCACATTGCATACATAATATAAAAGAGAATAGTTGTTTTTAAAGAAAAAAGAGAAACGTTTGACTAATTCAATTATTTAATTGACTTAGTTAGCTGCAATATATATATATATATATATATATATATATATATATATATATATATATATATATATATAAAAGATATTTTTTGTGTTTATGTATATCTCTATTATGTTTTATATATATGCTGTGTGTGAAAAATTATATACAGTCAAAAAA
>CATIWR010061200.1:0-31506 GCA_949677035.1 Omphalea diandra
ACCAAGATACTTTCCTAACTAAAGAACAACTCTTCCTAAATAGAAAAGGAAAAGGAATCAGCCTAATAAAGAAATCCTAATGGCATTAGGAAATATTGCCAACTAAGGAAATTTGGCAAGAATCTTTGACTTTGGGCCTTATATCCTTGCTTACATGACTTGGGCTTCCTTTTAGATGCCTTGGGCTTCTTTTTACATGCCTTGGACGAATTGGGTCATGCTTGGATGCTCTCCACAAGTTAGACTCCATTGTATTAAATTAAGTGCTCCATTTGAAAAGTTTAAGCTCCCATCAGCCTTTAATTGGGCTTCACGCATCCTTTGCTCTGCTTGGGCAAATCCAAGTATAACTCCTTGTTGCATGAATGCTCCAATTACATCCTTAAACTTCTTTAGCCTTCCCTTTATGATTGGGCCTTGAAGTTGAAGTGGATCCTTTGCTTTAGCCTTGGCTATTTACATCATATGAGCTCACCACTCTTTGCCTTTTATCTCTTAAGATTATTTTCTTTAAGTTCGTTAAGGACTAAATTGCCTTATGTCAAGTGAATCTTAAACAAAATACAAACAAGTGAAAAACTAGTTCTTAAAACACTTAGAAAATAAAGGAATTGAAAAGAACACAATCGGTTGCACAACAAAATTTCTAAAGATCTAATAGCAATCTAAGAGTTTAGAAGGAAATTTAAAGGTGAAAATTAGTGTTTTGAATATGGCAAGAAATATGTCTAGGTCGAATGAAAAATGGATTTCAAAATTGGCTTTAAACAACACCTTTGCAATTCTTAGCTTATTTTCTTTTCTTTTCTTTTCTTTCATTTTTTTAACTTTCTTTGTTTCCTTTTTTTTTTTTAGAAAAAAAATTTTAAAGCTAAAATTAGACTTAGAATTGCAAGAAACACAAGAACAACTAAAAATACAAATAAACTAAATTTAGCACTTGTAGGGTTATTGTGATAATTTTACCCCCTTGAATTCTAAGCTATGGTTTAGCTCTAGACTTTAAAAAACATTAAAAAAGAAAATTAGTAACAAAAAGAAATAATTTGGAGGAAAGAAGGAAAAAGAAATTGCAAGAAATAAGCTAGAATTAAGTTTTCCATAATTTAAGGAGATTTTGGGAACTCCAAAATTTTAAAAATTTTTTTGAATCAATCACTTCAATTCTGCATTAAGGACACAAAAAGGGTTAATTAATGAAGAAATTCAAATTTGGATGGAAGAAACTCAAGAAACCAAAGATTTTCATAGTTCTTTAATTTAAGGAATTTTTGCACAAGTATGAGATTTTAGTGGAATTTGAATCTAATTTTTTTAATGTGATATTTGATTATCAAACAAGACTAATGAAGGTAAAAACAATGAAAAGAAATAGATTTCAATGCAAGAATTGAGATATGGCAAAATTGGAGAAGAAAGGTGAAGAATGTGAATGAATAAACTAAGAACAATGCAAGAACATAAAAGATAGATACCTTTGATCTTGAATTTAGCCATGGCTCTAATACCAAATGATACAGATGAGGTTGATTTATGGATCCTAATTAATATGTAGCATAAGTCCCAAGCCTTTAATTCAAAGATTAAATAAGATAAACTCTTAAATCCCAATTAGATCTCTAGAAAACTTATTTCTAGCAACCTGAATTATAAAGATTAAAGAGGTGTTAATTTCAAGCTTAAATTAACTAAGTAATTTAAGAATTAGATCAAATGAGTTTGTGAAATTATTAAGAACTTACTTAACAATCTCACCAAGTCCTATTAAGAACTTAAAAAGAAAATTAACTCTCACAAGCAATTTTCTTAAAAGAAATATTCTTCATTCATTGATTGATTTGGCTGAACAAGGTACGTTATTTATAGCCTTTACAAAGCTTTTAGAAAACCCTAAGAATCACTTCCTAATTAGACCAAATCTGCCTATACTATTTAGGAAAAAGGATTCTTTTAAGCTAAATAGGAAATAACTAAAAAATACATTAGATATCTTCCTAATTATAAAAGAAGTTTCTTATATAAGAAAATAACAAAAGTTCCTAATTATTTTGGAAGAGTATTTCGGCCTAATGAGGAAGAAATAGGAAAAAAATTAAGCTTGGTCGAATTTGGCCTCCAAACAAAGTGTCTTGGCCGAATATCAATGGCCTTGGGCCTTTCCATATGTTGGGCTCCATTAGATCAATTTATAGGTTTCCTTTGAAGAGACCAAGCTATCATCTCTATGTAATTGGCCTTCATGCTTAATTTATTCTTCTTAGGTCACTTATTTCATGAATGCTCTAATAATTTCTTTGAACTTTTTAAGCTTTTCCCTTGTGATTGGATTTTGAAGTTGAAGTAGATCTTTGGGTTTGACTTGGATATTTACATCAACATAGTAGCATGAAACTCCTCAATAAGCTAAAGAGAACATACTTAGATGAAATAAAGTTCATAAAAGGAGTTTGTGAAGCATGTCAAAGAGGTAGACAAATTAAATCCTTAATGAAAGCCAAAAATAAGGTAAGTTATTCTAGACCATTGCAATTTCTTCTTATGGATTTTTTAGCCCCACCAGGGTAGCTAGTTTAAGAGGCATGCATTATGTGTTTGTCATTGTAGCTGATTTTTCTTGATATACCTGGGTGTTGTTCCTCTCTCAATAAGGATTCTTATTTTTGATGTTTTTAAAACCTTTTCCAAGAGAATTCAAAAGGATTTGAAAATCTCTTCTATTAGGAGTGACCATAGAGGTGAGTTTGAGAATGCTAAGTTTCATAGCTTCTGTGATGACTATGGTATCTCACATAATTTCTCAACTCCTAGAACTCCATAACAAAATAGGTATGGTTGAAAAGAAAAATAGAACTATTTAAGAAATGGTAAGAACCATGTTGAATGAGTACAATCGTCCTAAGTACTTTTTGGTTGAAGTTGTGAATACCTCTTACTATGTCTTAAATAGAGTCTTGGTGAGACCATTGTTAAAAAAAAATTCCCTATGAGTTATGGAATAATAGAAAGCCCAAGATTGCATATTTTAGAATTTTTGGTTGTAAGTGTTTTATTCTAAACACTAAAGACAACCTTGGTAAGCTTGACTCCAAATCTATTGAAGAATTTTTCCTTATATACTCTACCATTTGCAAAGGGTATATAGTCTTTAATAAGAGAACTCTGGTTGTAGAGGAGTCTATGTATCTTATATTTGATGAATCTGACCCTACTTTTTAAGGAAAAGAAGAAGATGTTGATACTCTTACAGGTCCTTTAAGTGAGCCTAACTTAGAGAAGAAGGAAAGAATATGGATAAACTACAAGACATAAGAAATGAAGGAAATGAAGATCCATCTCCTCTAACTCCTAAGGAAAAGCAAACTCAGCTAGAAAGGGATTGGATTTTCATGAAAGATCACCCAAAAGATCTCATCATTGGTGATCCATCAAGTCAGGTAACAACTAGATCATTTATTAAGAATGCATGTACCAATCTTGCTTTTGTATCTCTTATTGAGCCTAAGACCATAAATAAGGCTATTCAAGTTTATTATTGGGTTCTTGCCATGCAAGAAGAACATAATTAATTTGAAAGAAATAAAGCATGGACTTGAGTTCATAGACCTTATAAACATTCTATTATTGGAACTAAATTGGTATATAAAAATAAACCTGATGAACATGGAGTCATTGTTAGGAAGAAGGTTCGGTTAATAGCCAAAAGTTATAATTAAAAAGAAGGAATTGACTTTGATGAAACCTTTGCACATGTAGCTACACTTGAAGCCATTAGAATTCTCCTTGCATTTGTATCTCACATGGACTTTTATGTTGTACCAAATGATGTCAAAAGTGTTTTCCTCAATGGTTACATTGAAGAGGAAATCTTTGTTCAATAACTTCCTAGATTTGAAAGCCATTATTTTCCTAATCATATGTATAAGCTCACCAAAGCCTTATATGGCTTGAAGCAAGGTCTAAGAGCTTGGTATGAGAGATTGAGCAACTTTCTTATAGAGAAATGATACACCAAAGGATTGGTGGGTAGAACTCTTTTTTCTAAGAAAAATAATGAGGACACATTATTAGTGTAAATATATGTAGATGATATCATATTTGGTGCCACTAATGTTTACTTATGTGAATATTTCTCTAAAGTAATGAAGTGAGTTTGATGAGAGAACTTAAACTTTTCCTTGGATTACAAATCAAATAAGGAAAAGCATTACCAGAACATTCACCTTCCTCTCCATTATTGGATGCATCTATAGTGTGACCATAACTATTTATGGCACTATGTACCCATCCCACATGTATAAATACCCCCATCATTTGAGGAGGGAAGGGAGGCTTGGAAACCCTAAGGTTACTCTACCAAAATCACTTCTCAAAGCACACTTGACACAGAAACCCTAAACCCTAACCCCACTCCTATCACTTCTAAGGTAGAGTTAGCCCTAAACTCTTCACTTTTATGCATTCTTAAGCATTTTAGAGGATATTAAATACCTTGGAAGCCTCTGACGACACAAAAACACAAATGCATCCAAGGTCCCTCATTTTCCCCATTCTTCTTCTCCTTCTTCTTTCTTTTTTTATTTTAAAAAACCTAGCATTTTAGGGGTGTGCAACTTTTGTATAGGCTGTATAACCCTAAAAATGAGCTATACAACCCTAGTTTCTTAGGCACATATTTGTGAAATCCTTTTCCTTCTCATTTGAATTTCTTTTATTGAAGGCATTCTCTTATGTTTTTTATCACTCCAGTGGAAGAATAGGATAAGGATCAATGCCCAAGGATTCCTATTCACTTTAAAATGAAGTATTGATAAGTGTGCAATGGTTTTCATGGTTTTATCCATCTTAATGTTCATGTTTTCTAATGTAGGTCCAATGATGGTTTTTAGTTTTGTTTGGATCATTTTAGGGTAATGACCAAGTAAGGAACATAACGTTCTAATAACCTTGAGAGTCTCTTTTGTCATTATATTTGTGTTTAAAAATGTGAATGGTGTTTTGTCTTTTAACCCTCATTCTTGTGTTGTATACTAACCCCATATGGTAAGTGGTACATATGGATGTCATGCTCTTTTAGAGCTACATAGAGTGAGGATTCTTCAATCCTATAATCTCTTTTGTGATGAGTTTTTACCATATGCTATTAAACATCCTCCAAATGCCTTACATTTTATGCTTACTTCTTCATATGTTCATAATTCATGCTTTTGTTTTCTGTTGTTTACTCATTTTATGATGTTGGGATATGTTACCATGGACATTAGATATATATGTTTAGGGACCACGACTTTGTAGATGTGGTAAGATTATTATTATGGAGTTTATTTGGCTCTCTTTTAGTTCTTGTCATTTTGACTAGATTTAAGGGTTGTTTTCTTTCCATCTTACCTATATTTTATGGACTAATTTGTGTTCATTTTTCTAGGTTAGGAAAACTAATTAATGCATGCTTTTTATTTATTTAAGTTCATTACATGATAGCCCTACCATTGGGATTGTATCTCCCATCCCTGTTTTATATATATTATTTATTGCTTCCTTGCATCTTGCATATCATTCATACAATGCATACTTTATTCTTATGGTTGATGGCTTATTTAAATGGATGTTCCTATGTGGATCAATGGGAAATTAATTAATAAAGGTAAAGTATAAAACTAAACCATTGATTACATGAATGTCGGATCCCTGTATTCTTGTGATTTGAGGGTGCCTAACCTCTTCCCCAAGTCATACCCAACTCTCGAACCCAATCTTTGATAGGGTGAAGATGAATTAGGTCTTCTAAATGGCTTAGGTAGGCTTAGAATTTATCTTTTCCTAGATTCTTGTCCTAACCAAAGTCAGGTGGCAACTTCATATTTCTTCTAAGGATGGTACCAATGTATCATCCCTACTTGGTCCCCCATTGACCTAACTTTGGAAAAAGGGATTTTATTTTGTGTGAGGCCTCACAGATCCCCTGTTGATCTAAATTGTGCTCCATAACTAGGTGTTATTACCAATGTTTAACCCCTATACTCTCAATCTCCTGGATGATCTATAAAAAGTAAAAGCCATAAGCAAGATTTCACTCGTTCGAGTGTAAAACCACAAAACTCGAGGTGGTTATGGTGGTGACTCCACTGGGAACTAACAACATTGACTTTATGAATCTTTGGTTCATATTTTTGTTTTTCCTTTATTAATCAAGTTCTTTTTGCATTCATGTAGTCTCCATACTTCACCACATACACTAGGTGCCTTTTGACCAATGGGTTCTCCAAGCTTGAGACTTAAGCTCCATTCAGGCATAAGAGATGGTGAGGAGGATTCATCACCCATAAGCCAAGTACCTTCAGGTATGTCAAATAGGAGGAATATGACAATTGTCCCCCAAGCTTGTGGGAGCCATCTACTCGAACAACCCTTTTAAACCTCTATACGATAAGTAGGAACCTTAGAACCATGGAATAGGTCCCTAAATGTTTGCATTTTAACCAAGTAATGGTTTGAGATTAGGAGTTATGGAATTATGGTCATCTCTTAAGTGTACATTTTTACACTACTTTAAAAAGGTGCTCCGTTAAAGCCCAAAATGAAGGATTTTTTACCTAAAAATTGTGGCGAATTAATTATAATGAATTGGCTAAGACATAGTAGATATATTATAGGTCTTATAACTCATCTGGAAACACAATTTTCAATCTCTTATCACCAAGCCTTAAAATGTACGACTTTATTTATAAAATCCTTCCCCTTTAGGATGTGAAATATTTTATGACCATGCTCCATCACATTTAGACTCAACATCAACTTTGGTTGCTCCAAGGGACCTCTGAATTCAATACCTCATGTTGGTATTCAAATTGACCACTTATCCTAGGAAGAGCCTTTATACCTATATGTGTAGGAGAACAAGGTTGGAAGGTGATATATTTACTTTTCCCCTATGTATCACTAACATTCATGGATACATTCATTTGTTTGACATTATAACATCAGCATCTGATTTATTACTTTGAATTCTTATAACTTATAAATAAAGCAAGGCAACTCATAACACCACAGAACTTAGTCAACATGGGAGAGTTAAAACTTCGAGAACTTAAGGGAAGGATTAAAGACATGATAAAGGTCAAGGTAGAATTAGCATTGCATCAGTACATGGACAAGAATCTGAAAAGGATGGTTAAATAGATCTGAATGGATGGTTTGGTACTAGAAAAGCCAACTAATAGGGGAATGGAGTCACATGTCTATAAGGCTAAAAGAGATGAGCCTTAAAGCAAGTTGGGAAATACAAGGCCTTTTACTAACATGAACCAACCATTATCTGAAATATTTAAGGAGCTAAAGAAGATAGGGATGTTTAAACCATTTGATCTAAGCCTTTGCTAAACCCATCGGCTAGGGGTATAGGGATGTTTAAACCATTTGATCTAAGCCTTTGCTAAACCCATTGCCTAAGGGCATTATGCTAGATACCTTTTGTAGTTATCACCAAGCCCATGGTCATAACACTAACGCATACAAATGCCTCAAGCATGAAATCAAAGATCTCATTGATTCTAAGAAGTTAGCAAATTGTGTGTTCCTAATTGATCACCTTAGCACCGAACCCAAAATAAGTCTCAAGTCCTCTTATGGTCAATTCTTGGTTGCTTCTAACTAGTTATTGGTTGATACCTCTTCAAGCCTAAAAGTGGAAAGATCACTCTCAACCTGTTAAGGGGCAACCTTTTATGCCAAAAGTTACTCAAAAAGGGCTTAAGGGAACATTTTATTACTAAGAGTTCAACTAACACCTAAAAAGGAGAAGGTGCTAACCCTAAGTAACCTCTAAATCATAAGCAATTACAGGCTCGATGCAAAAAAAATAAAGCAACTGACAAAATTTCTTAGGGATTTTCTAAGCATGTAGTATCACTATCCAAAGCCTTGGAAGGACTCCAAAAGGAAGGGATTTTACATCCCCTGGCCCCTAGACCCCCTATTAAGTCTCTTGCCCAATAGCTATAATGCCAATGCCTTATATGGTTTCCATTAGGGTGTGAGTCATCACACAAATGAGTGACAAAGGCTTCGTCATGAAATCCAGGGCCTTATTGATTTAAAGATGATACCAAACCTTATAGCACTTGATGTCCACCTGAGCCAAGATCATAAGTAAAAGTTCATTCTTCCAAACCAACTTTCAAATGAGATTCTTGAGGATTTTAAGGATGAAATATTACTACTACATATATATCATGCACTAAAACTCTTAAAGGATGAAGATATGGCCATAACAAT
The DNA here is from genome assembly GCA_949677035.1 of Omphalea diandra. Classification (NCBI taxonomy): domain Eukaryota; kingdom Viridiplantae; phylum Streptophyta; class Magnoliopsida; order Malpighiales; family Euphorbiaceae; genus Omphalea; species Omphalea diandra. The sequence continues at coordinate 8,272 of CATIWR010061200.1, forward strand.
TCAGACTTAGAAAAGGAATAATGGCAAACTTGGTACGAAGCATGGTTTCAAGTTTCATTTTGCTTTCTTAGCTTAACCTGTCTTATCTTAGCTATAGACATATGCATAGTCTGGTTATTTTAATGAAAGATGGTGCTTTTAATTTCATATTTTTGCTTATTAAATCTAAACACAGTTATTGATATATTTGGTGGCATAATGAAATGCTTGGTATGAGAGAGAGAGAATAAAAAGTAAAAAGAAAGGAAGGAAAGGAAAATATGAACATCACAAGAGGTGGGTATTTTATAAAAAAGAAAAATGATGAAATAATAACTATCTCATAGCCTATGATCTATAGAACCATCTCCCTAACATTTTATGCTACCTTATAGGAAACAAGGAAGGATGAGAGAGAAATAAAGGAGAAAATGAATAAAAAAAAGGAAGAAAAGAAAAAAAATGAGAAAGTGACATTATAAGATTTGAGGAAGAAAGAAACAAGAGTGAAAATCTTTAATGAAGAAAGCAATATGGGAAACAAAGATATAAGAAGAAAAGAGTGTAAATAGAAAGGTAAGATCAAAGAGCAAAAGGAAGCATGGTGTGAAAAGCCATGATAAGCCTTAAGTCTTGCTTAGTATAAGAGGAAAAGAAGTGAAGAGCAAAAAATGAGATATGTCAAGGTGAAGAATGAGAAGAGAGATGTGTAAGAAAGGGCATATCTCAAAAGATGACCCATACAAGTAAGGAAGCTAGAGGAAGGTTCAACAATAATGTACGTAAGAAAAAAAATGAAGTTGCCCTAATCTAATGACCCATCCCCTAATTTTAAAAAGAGACCAAATGATAAGAAAAGGAAAAAATATCCATGAGAGAAAAAGGTTAGAGAATCTTGAATACCTTACAGAATGATACAATGAGAAGACTCAAGTGAATATTACATAGGGGCAATCAAAGAAATCTAAAGGAGAAAAAAGCATCTTAAAAGAAAGATTGAGAGGTAATGGCTTGTTAAATCCATTGTGATGTGAAAAAAATAAAGAAAATAAAATGAAAAAATCCCACTAAGTGGAAAACCTAAAAGAGGCCATCTAGGCAAAAGTTAGGGAGAAAGTAAAAAGAGAGTTGAAAAATATCTGGTTAGAAAACCTGAAAGGACTAGCCAATAACAAGTATCATATTTTACTACCAGATGTGCCATAGCTACATTACTTTGAATGAATGAGGGCATGGAATTATGGTGTAAGCATATATGAGAATGATAAAACTACCCTCTAAAAAATGAAGAAAAAAACAAAAAAAGAGGGAAAAAATGAAAAAGTGGATAAGCTTGCTAAGCTGAAAACTTGAAAAAATGACTTTAGGCAAAAATTAGAGCCAAAAGAAGAAGAAGAAGAAATGAATGAAAGTTCACTAGGTTGAAAACCCAAAAAGGTAACCTAGGTAAAAGCTAGAACAGCCCGCTAAGTTAAAACCCGAAAAGGTGACTTAGGCAAAAGTTAGGGCATAAAATTAAAGAAAAAAAAAGAAGAAAAACAAATAGGGGAAGTAGATGGCTATCATTAAGCTTCGGCACATATTTGGAAACCTAAAGAACTATGCCTATGCATGTATTAGAGCATTCTTTTGGGTCTAATAAGTGTTAAACACTAAAGAGAGCTCAAGTTTGTATGGTTTTGAATTTGAAGGCTAGGGTGCTAGCTTCGAAAAGTTTCCAGCGATACTAAGGCTTTATCATGTGTTTTATTTGACTTTCAAGTTTTAGTGTTTCTGACATCCTTACTTGACTAAGTTCTATAGCACTCCTGAGAAGTTTTTGTTTTGCTTGTGTGTTCTAAGCATTTTAAATTGCATTATCATTCATACATTGGGCATTATATGCTATGTGAGGGTATATACTCGATTTTGTTTTAGTGATTATTCTTTATAGATAGTCTAGGGGGTAAGAAAGCTTGCACAATAAGGGATCATTAGTGTTGGATTAAGTTGATTTAACCGAAGTCATAAACCTCTTTTGATCTTGACAATAGAGATTGATCAACTCTAATACTTTCATTCAGTGTTGTTTGTAGATTATAAGTTAGATTTTTTCATTAGAAGTTGGATAGAGTTCAAAATCTCTAAACTTATAAAGGTCGCTCTAATTCGTGATGTGTGTATGGTAAATCATGATAGCGAATCAATCGTAAGAAAGGATGATGTTAGGATAGAAGAAATCGCAGGCTATCTCGCTGCCGTGAACTAGGCAAAGATTGCCAAGCCTTAGGCATAGAGGAATTCGCTGTGAGTGTAAAGCCTGAGTCACGACCGCGACTTTCATAATGATAAAGAAGGGAACCAAAGCCACAGCCACAACATGCCAAGTGTCCTAGGTGTCTGTTCAAAGATCAAAAATCGTAAGAGCGAAAATTTGGTAGCTACCGTAACTCAAGGAGTTGAAGTTTCCTTTCCAAATAGAGGAATTCGCAGTCTCAGTCGCGCCTAAGGCATTATTGCCTTACAATCGCGACTTTTGAGAGTGGTTAGAACACAACGACTAAATTTTCTAAGATGACCAATGGAAAGTTGACACGTGGACTAGTCGTTAGACACAAATGGGGTTTTTTGTCAAAATTTTTAGCTCCTCTATGAAAATTGAAAATTTGCGACCGCGACTTCAACTTGACAACACTTAATATTGAATCTGCCTAGCACATCTTAGAGATTTGTTGATAATTTTAGTCCAACATCTCTTTAGTGGATATGAGTTATAAATACTCTACCAAATAGATGTAAATGCAAGAGAATTCATTAATTTATGACCATACTCTTACTAATTTGTTACTCATTCTTTCAATTCTTATTTATGCTTTAGTGATTATTCGTGTGAGCAATAAATACCATTGTAAGAGGTTTTAATGTGAGCTTTGAAAACACTTATGAGAGATTTTAGTGTGAGCCTTGACAACACTTGTGAAAGGTTTTAGTGTGAGCCTTAAAAACACTTGTAAGAGATTTTTTGTGTGAGCCTAGAAAACGCAGGTTGTAAAAGTTTAGTGTGAGCTTGGAAACACATATTGAGTTGAGTGAAACACATAATTGTAGAGTATTGGGGAGTCGACATATGGTTAGTTAACACTTGAACCACTATAAACACTTGTGTCGACTTCCTTCTTCTCCTACTCATTTTCTTAAACACATTAATCCTCCTTTTAATTTTTAAATTGTGGACCATTTCAACCCCCCTTATTGGTGTCCAAGGCCAACAAGTACTATCATAGCCTAAGCTCACTAAAAACCTTAATTGGAAGAGTAAAGATCATGGCACAAGAAGGAATCCACTCACATCTCAAGCCTTACTTTGATGGAGCTGACTATACTCATTGAAAGTATAGGATGGAGATCTACCTTGATACGGATATTATGGATCTTTGGGATGTTGTGGTTAAAGACTGGAAGCCACCCACCAAAGTGGTGGATGGGAGTAAAGAATTCATTCCTAAAGAAAAGTGGGTTGAATCACATAGAATATCAAATGGCAAGAATAAGAGAGTCATGACAATTCTTCTAAGCTATCTCTTAAGACAAGAGATTAAAAGAGTACAACATTGTCAAACAACCCATAGGATATGGAAAGCCTTGGAGAACTATCACGAAATACCACCTTGGTGAAATCCAGCCGGTTAGAGATGTATGTAATGGAGTGGGAGTCATTCATGATGAAAGAGGATGACAGTATCACTGACATGACCAATAGACTCCTAGCAATCGTCACCAATATGAAGAAGTTTGACAGGATTCTCACAAATCATGAGGTAAACTCTAAAATTTTATAGTCTTTGCCTCTTAAAAAGTTTAGTGCTAAAGTGTGCAGTATCCAAGAATCCAATCTGAAAATAGGGAAGGTGCCAACATATGTCTTGAAAGGCAAAATTTTAACTTATGAGTTAGCCTTAAAGAAAGATGAGGAGATAAAGAAAATGAGGGGCCAAGGATAAAATTTTGAAAAAAATGAAAAAAAAAAACCTTAGCACTCAAGTCCACTTCTAAGGAGAAGGAAATGGAGGTCAGTTCAAGTGAACAAGAAAGTGAAAAGGAGGAAGAAGAACTAGCAGTGTTCTCTATAAGGACCAAGGAGCTTATTAGAAGAAGAAAGGAAAAAAGAAACTTTAAGAGAGCTACTCCTAATCCTAAAGAGAGATTAACTGAAGTCACTTATTATGAGTGTGGCAAGAAAGGCCACATCAAATATGATTGTCCTAAGCTAAAGGAGAAGAAGAAAAAAGACAAAGAGAAGAGAAAAAGCTTTAAAGCCACTTGGGATTATAGCTCAAGTGAGGATGAAGAGATTGCCAACAAATGTTTTATGGCTCAAAAAGACTCTCTTAATGAGGTAAGCACTTCATCTCATTCTCATTCAGATTATGATAATTTAGATGATGTAGATGAAGACATTCTAGAAGCTCTCACTATGGGATGTGACAAGTATAAGTTACAAATGAAATCTTATAAGAAAAAATGCTCAAAATTAGAGGATGATTATAAATCCCTTAATGATCTTGTAAGTGAATTGAGGACTTCAAGTGAAGAACCTAAAAATCAATGGAAAATATTTCCAAATCATCTTTATCATTAGCTTCATTAAGAAAAGAGAATGATTCTCTAAAGGGAGAGGTCATTGAGCTTAGAAGCTCTATCTTTAAATTTCAAAAGGATAAGAAAGCTTTGGATACACTCATAGTATCACAAAGGTCTCCCTTAATTAGGCATGGTCTAGGATTTAATAAAGCCTCGACCTCCACATCTACACTCACTACATTTGTTAGAGCGACAACACCTCAAACTTCAAGTATTGAGGTCATTGGCAAGGGAGGTGCTCCTAGCACTAAGCTACCTATGTCTAATGGCAAAGGTAAGGCTTCTAAGGCTCAATGAGCAAATCATGCTTATATGTACAACAAGAAGCATGCACAAACATACAAACATAAAAAAAATTCTCGTCCACTTCTCATCACTCATGCACTTACATACATTCCTATAACCAAAGTATGAGAAGGCCTCCTACTCATACTAAGATTGTGCATAGGAGAAAGACTCACAAGTCTAAACTCCAATGTCATTATTGCTTGAGATATAGACATATTAATATTTATTGCTACATTAGGAAGGCTCACCTCGAATTAGAGGACCCTTGAATACCTGACCCTTAGGACCCAAGTATGCTTGGGTACCAAAGAAGAAATTATTTATTTGTGTTTTGTAGGGATGTTTGGTAGCCACCAATGAATCAAATAATTGACATGTGGATAGTGGATGCTCAAAGCATATGACAGGTAATAGGAAGCTATTCATGGCCTTGAAAGAAAAAGAAGGTGGCAATGTCTCATTTGGCAAGAATACCAAGGGTAAGGTAATTGGCATTGGAACCATTAGTAAGAATGGTTGCTCCTTAATTAATGACATTTTGTTAGTTGATGGATTGCAACATAATTTGTTAAGTATAAGTCAATTATGTTACAAAGGTAATAAAGTTACCTTTTACCCTAGAGAATGTTGAGTTACCACATTGGTGGATAAAAGGGTTATTTTCAAGGGTGAAAGGAAAGGCAATACCTACTCAATTGACTTATACAATTTGGCTAACCAATCTTCAAGTGTTTTACGTCTATTAGTAATAAAGTTTGGCTATGGCATAGAAGCCTTAGACATGCTACCATGGAGCTCTTACAAAGCTTATCTAAAGGAAAGCTAGTGAAAGGTCTTCCCAAGCTAAGTTTCTTAAAAGACAAGACATGTGGTCCTTGCCAAATGGGAAAGCAATATCAATCTTCCTTCAAAGCTAAAAATGTTGTAAGTATATCTAAACCTCTCCAATTAATTCATATGGACTTGATAAAAAGGAGTGCTAGTTTAGGTGGAAAATATTATGCACTAGTCCTAATTGATGATTATTCTAGGTTTACTTGGGTATCCTTTCTAGCTCATAAGAATGATACATTTGATGCTTTCAAAAGCTTTGCAAAAAGAATTCAAAATGAAAAGGGTTACTTCATTTCTTTTATAAGAAGTGACCATGGAAAAGAATTTCAAAACAAGTCTTTTGAAACTTATTATTTGGAGAATGGGATTTTCCATAACTTTTCAACTCCTAAAACACCACAACAAAATGGTGTTGTAGAGAGGAAAAATAGAACACTAGTAGAAATAACTAGAACTATGCTCAATGAGTATTCTTTGCCAAATTATTTTTGGGCCGAAGCCATTAATACTTTGTGTTATATTACAAATAGAGTTTTTAAAAAACTCATTCTCAATAAAACATCTTATGAGCTATGGAATGGTAAAAAATCCAAAGTACCATACCTAAGAGTGTTTGGATGCAAGTGCTATATTTTGAATACCAAGGAAAATCTTAGGAAATTTGATTCTGAAAATAATGAAGGTATCTTCTTAGGTTATTCCACCTCTAACAAGGCCTATAGGGTTTTTAACAAAAGTTCAATGGTAGTTGAGTCTATAAATGTAGTTTTTGATGAATCTAATAAACTTGATCTTAGGAAAGGTTTCTTTGTTGATGATCTTATAAGTGACTTTGAAAAATTAGAGTTGGAGCACACTATAAGAAAGAAAGATAAGGATAAGGATAAAGATAAAGGTAAATCATCAAGAGTAGATGAGGAACCATAACATCAACAAGAACCATTGCCAAGTCAAGATTTATCTAAGGATTGGAGATTCTCCAAGCATCACCCTAAAGACTTAATTATTAGTGATACATCAAAGGGTGTAAGTACTAGATCTCAACTTAATCTTTTAGATAATAACCTTGCCTTTACTTCTCAATTTGAGCCAAAATCAATTGATGAGGCTCTTGATGATGAAATTTGGGTGATTGCTATGCAAGAGAAACTCAACCAATTTGATAAAAACAAGGTATGGGAACTTGTCCATAGGCCCAAGGAACACCCTATTGTAGGTAGCAAATGGGTGTTTAGGAACAAATTAGATGAGCAAGGTTTCATCACTAGGAATAAAGCTAGATTGGTTGCTAAGGATTACAACCAAAAGGAAGGGATAGATTATGATGAAACTTTTGGCCCCATTGCAAGGTTAGAGACCATTAGGATTTTTTTAGCCTATGCATGTCATATGAATTTTAAACTTTTTCAAATGGATGTTAAAGTGCCTTTTTCAAATGGATGTTAAAGTGCCTTTTTAAATGGAATTATTGAGGAGGAAGTTTATGTTTAAACAACCTCCCAATTTTGAATCTCATAGTTTTCCAAATTATGTTTTTAAAATTGAATAGAGTCTTGTATGGGTTGAAACAAGCTCCAAGAGCTTGGTATGAAAGGCTTAGTACATTTCTTTTGAAAAATGATTTTGAAAAGGGAAAGGTGGACACTACCTTGTTTGTAAAAAGGCACAAACATGATACACTTACAGTACAAATTTATGTTGATGATATTATTTTTGGTGCTACTAATGAATCTCTTTGTGAGGATTTTGCTAAGTGTATGACTAGGGAATTTGAGATAAGCAAGATGGGAGAGCTCAAGTTTTTCCTTGGTCTACAAATGAAGCAAACCAAAAAGGCGATCTTCATCAACCAAGCCAAATACGCCAAGGACATATTCAAGAAGTTTAGCATGGATGGATGCAAAGTAGTAAAAACACCCATGAGTGGTACCATCAAACTAGACAAAGATGAATCAGGTAAGATAGTTGATGAAAAGAGATATCGAGGTATGATTGGTTCTCTTCTTTATCTCACTGCTTCGAAACCTGATATGATATTTAGCGTATGTAAGTGTGGTAGATTCTAGTCCTATCCCAAAGGAATCACATTCAAATGTTGTCAAAAGGATTTTTAAATATTTGCATGGCACCTTATACTTAGGTCTTAGATGTGGGTTACGTTGGTAGTTTTTTAGATAGAAAAAGCACTTCTATAACTTGCCAATTTTTAGGAGAATGTTTAGTATCTTGGTTTAGCAAGAAGCAAGTTTCAGTTGCCTTATCCACCACCGAAGCTGAGTATGTAACGGCAGGTTATTGTTGCACCCACGTGTTGTGGATGAAACAACAATTAAAGGACTATGGCAAACATGTTGATCACATTCCTATCAAATGTGACAACACTAGTGTGATCAATCTCTCTAAGAATGCCATTCAACACTCTAGTAGCAAACATATAGATATTAGACATCACTTTCTTAGAGATCATGTCCAAAATGGTGATGTTGTGTTAGAATTTATAGACACAAATCATCAACTTGCTGACATTTTCACTAAACCTCTCAATAAAGAAAGGTTAAACTTTATTAAAAGAGAGTTGGAAATGCTTGATAAGAGCTCCCTAAAGTGAAAAAATTAGATCATTCTATATGTTACATTATTATATGATTGAATGATTGCCATGTGTGATGTATGTGAAGTTTATTCCTTTTAGATGTCTTAATTTTATGTGCAATTGTGCTTTTCAATGCCAACTTGCATGAATTGAACATCAAAATATTAAAGTGGATCACAGTTTTAGATGTCAAGTCTTAAAATTTCATAGTTATCTTTTTGCCTTGTAATTCGCGGTTGCTATTTCTTGGTTTACAGTCACGAATTATAGGTACTCATCTTTCAATTGACAACCATCAATTTATGGTCGCGACTTTCAATCCCCAATGTAAATTTGTTCAAATTTCAAAACTTTTGACTGTTGAACACATCATTTTTTGAGGATTTTTTGCTTGGCACTCATACTTTTCAAAATTAGCAGTCGCGACTTTTAGATCACCATCGTGAATTTGAGCAACTACTGCATATTTAAGTGATTTGATTGTCAATCATTGCACTCCTTCATTTAATTCATTTTTTTTTACCATTTTTAACCATTTTCATACCCTTTCTTAGCCTATATAAACCCTTCCCAAATAGTGATTTTCATCACTCTTGCTAAGATATCTCAATCCATCCTCTTTCTTACTCTCACATCTTTAGATCTTCCTTCATTCTCAAATGGGCCCCAAGAAAGTTTCAAGAGCAGATAAGGTGAATAGTGTTTCATCACTCTTGCTAAGATATCTTAATCCCCTCTTGCCTTCTAGATCCTTGGCCCTCGGCTCTGCACTAGATGAAAGGGATTATAAAAGAAAAGAAAGATCGCTACAAGGCGAACGCCTTCAAGATCATCCTATTTAACAAAATCCTTTATACTTTTCTTCTTGAGTTATTGGGAATCAAAGACGAAATCCACGTATTTCTTTTTAACCTGGGGTGGAATGAATTCATATTTCGTGACGAGCCCGAATATGAAGAAATCGTACAAGAATTCATATGTACTATGACTCTAAGTTAGAGAGCAGAATCTCATGTCAGCCAATATGGGTTAATATTTCATGCTTTTAGAGACCCTTTTTTCAACACTTTGGAACAATTGTCCAACCTTTTCAATCTTCAAGTCGGAGACGACAATCCATTCATCATTTATGCTCTTGATGTCATTCATTCTGAGTTTTGGTCCAAAGTTTCCATGAAGACGAAACATGACCCCAAAACCTCCTTAGCTAAATACATTCAAACCCTATCTTTTTGGCTACTTCATTATATCATCACTTTCTTTATTAATGCAAGAGGGGATGGTAATGAAAAGGTATTCCAAAAAGATCTTGCTTTCCTTTTCTGCCTTGTAAAAAATAAGCCTATAGAAACTGGTTGTTATCTTGTGGATCAATTGATTCACATGAGCACCAAACCAAAAAGTTAGTTTCTTCTCCCTTCTCATGTAACTGCCATCTATCGATATATTGGTGCTCTTAATGAGGAAAATGAAAAATTTCTCACTAAGAAGCTTCTTCCCTCTCAAAACTTTCTTATGTTTTATACTCTGGGTGCTTTTGGAGTAAAAAGGTTGGAAACATCCCAAGCCTCTAAAAGAAAAAAACATGTCATTGAAGAAGGAGAACAATCAGTCCAACCTCCTTAACCAAAACCTAAGACCAAAATCTATCTTGCCACCATCAATGGAAAATTTGGATAAGGTGATAAGGAAGCTCAAGAGAAGATTTCTCCTCTTTTCCCACCTATATAGTGACTTAGTGGACTTACCAGAGAAAGTAGGTGCTCCTCCCTGCCATCTTTTAGATTTTGAGGATTGGGATGACACACAAGAAGAAGAGGACAATCAAGAGGTTGAGGCAGGTGTTGAAGCTGAGGGAGGAGGAGATAATGAAGAATAATATGATTTTAGAGATGATGATAATTCTTCTATAATGAAGAATAATATGATTTTAGAGATGATGATAATTCTTCTATCTTTTAGGTTGCCTTTAGGATTTCTGTTTTTCTATTTTGTTTCTTGATGTAAACACTGTTGATCTCACAGTTTATAAATAAATAAAAGTTTTTTATTTATAATTCTTTGTCTCATATGCTATGTGATTGTAATTTTTTATGTTATGTTGTTTGATTGCAACTCTTATAATTACATGAGCCATTATTTGCTCCTTACTCTTTATCTCACCTTTATACAATTCATTTACTCTTCTATATTTACCCTCTTTTTTATCTTGTCAAAGGGGGAGAGAGAAGTATGGAGAGAAAATTAGTTTTGTACTTAAGAAAAGCATAAGTTGAGAGGGGAGCAATTTTTTTCTCAAACTTAGAATATTTAGAATCTTTTCTTTGATCATTGACTATAAATTCTTTAAGTATTAATTGATCATTTCATCATTGACCATCCCAACTTCACAACTCATGCATTTGATTTTCCTTAAGATCAATCTAAGTTGTCAAAATAAAAAAAAAAAAGGGAGATTGTTGGACTAGGTTGGTCAAACCTAAGTCTTGAACCTCTTTTGTTCTTGACAATAGAGATTGATCAGTGTTAATGTTTTCATTAAGTATTGTTTTATAGTTTATAAGATAGTTTTTCATTGGATGTTGGATAAAATTCAAAATCTCCAACTTTGAGAAGGTCATTTAAATTCGTAATCTGTATCCTATAAATCACGACTGCTAATCAGCTATAAGAATGGATGGAGTTAGGCCAGAAGAATTCACGGGCAAATTCAAAGCCGAGACTTAGCCGAAGGAAATAAGGTTGAGTTATAAAGGAATTTACGATGGCTATCGCATCCTGTGTTGCCATTGCGAATGTCATAGTGACAAAGGAGTGAACCAAATTTGCAGTCACAACATGCCAAATGTCCAAGGTGACCATTGGATATCAATAATCATGAAGGCGAATAGCTGGTCGCGATCCTGACTTAAAAAGTTGTAATTTTCTCTCCAAACAGAGGAATTCATGATCTCAATCACACCCAAGACAAATTGAACTCACAATCGCGACTTTTAAAAAGTTGGTAGAATGCAACACCTACATTTCTTGAACAACCAATGGATGAATGACACATGGACTAGCCATTAAACACAGAATGAAGTTCTTTGCCATGATTGTTATCTCTTCAATGTAAATTGGAAATTTGTGATCGCGACTTTTTCTTGACAAACATTTAATGAAAAATCTGCCTAGCACAAGTTAGAGATTTTAGGATAGTTTTAAAGTAACATCTCTTTGGGGGATATGGGCTATAAATACTCTGCTAAATAGATGTAAATATAAGAGAATTGAATTAATTGTAATCAAACTCTTACCAATTTGCTACTCATTCTTTTACTCTTAAGTATTATTGATTATTTGGTGTGAGCAATGAACACTATTATAAGTAGGTTAAGAGTTAGCATAGAGTCTAAAACTCTTGTAAGAGATTGAAGGGTGAGCCTATACAAAACACTTGTGAGAGGTTTTTGTATGAGCCTAGAAAACACAAGTTGTAAGGGTCTTATGAGCCATAAAACACAAGTTTTATAAGTTTGGTGTAAGCTTGGAAACACTAGTTTAGTTGAATGAAATACCCAATTGTGTAGAATTGGGGAGTGGATGTAGGGTTTGTTAACACTTGAACCACTATAAACCTTTGTGTTGATTCTTTTCATCTCCTTCTTCACTTTTTAAACACATAAACCTTCTTTTTAATTTTAAAATAAGCCACCAATCCAACCCCTCCTTCTTGATGACCTAGGCTAACAAATTTTTTAAAAGAATAGTCTTTCTAAACAAAATAATGAAACCCTAATAGAGAATGCCATCAAATCTTCACAAAATATTCTTTTTATTTGGTGTAGATGTAGATCCATTTTTCTCTCCTAAAAATCTGCTTTTTTTTCACCCATGAATCCCTATCCAGATTAGGTCTTTGTTATCTAAAAAAAGTAGCCTACTTGTGTTCCTCAATTCAGGATATGATGCCTTGCATGACTGGATGCATAAGCCATGTAACTACCCATATGCTTAATTTCTTACACAATTCTGATTTGCTAACTAATCAACTTGGTGTCTTTGCATGGTCCAATGTATTTGTAACATCCCTATCCACATTCATTAACATTATCACATGAACATATTCATTGTATAAATGATATGAAATCCCATATGAACATATGCATTGGATAAATGATCATTTAGTCATGTGATTTGTAGGAGCATGATAATGACACTTGCATTGTTATATTTGGGACACTTGAACATATGTGTAGTGTTTGTATAGTTGCATGGAAAATTGTTTTATGTTGTGTGCATGTTATAGTATCATAAATAATGGTGTTTTAGAGCTTAATTAAAAGTATAAGGAGCATATAGGGATTAAAAGATGGATGAAGGTGCTTAAGGAATGAAGAAGAGGGATTAAAAGAGGAAAAATGACCTTCTAACCAATGTAAATGAAGCACCATGATTTTATATTATTATAATAAGTTTATATCTGCTAATGAGGGCAGAATTGAGGGGTAAGTCGGGAGGTATTGCAGAAAGAGAGTGAGAGAGAGCTGAAGAAGAAGAAGAAGAAGAAGAAAGGGAGAAGAGTGAGCTGCCTAAGGTTTTCTAATTTTGGGACAGTGGGTAAGTTAATTTATCTTCTTCTCAGCTGAAATTAACCTCTCATGACATGTTAATCATGCATGGTTAGTGAGAATTATGAAGTAATTGAAGTAGAGCTCTTGGATGGAAGTTATAAACCAAGAGAACTAGAGCTGATTCTATTGATTTTGCTGTTAGAGCAGAATTTTGTACCCATGATTTCATAACCCTAGAAGAGGAATTAAGCAAAGTGGAAAATGTGAAAGTTGTAAATTTATGTCTCACATAAATGTGTATGAAACAGTTTTGCTTGATTTTGTGTACGTGAGGAGATATGACTCCTTTAGTAGGACAAGGTCAAATCCAAACTGAGATGATCTCAGTCTTCTATTTTCTTATATTTTGATGGCTTTATATTCTGATTTTGACAAAGTGTAAACATGAAATTTGTAGGGTTATGTACTCTCTAAACACCTGTAAACCAGTTTTGATTGATTTTCTGTGTGGTAAGAGTTATGGCTCATTGATGGGGACTGACTCTGTATCGAGGTGAAACCCACCTTTCTTTTGAATATGTTTTCCAAGTATTGGATGGCCATAGATTCAGAATTTGATGATGGTCTAAACTTTAAAGTTGTATATTTATGTCTGATATACATTCCTTTGAAATATTTTCACGCCAAATCCAACATGGTTGTTCAGATATTGTTCCTTCTTCATGACTGGTTGTCAATATGTTACAAACCTGGTCACCTTGAGATTGGTCCTTTGTTTTGGTGACCTTATATACTGAATTAGACAATGTGTAAAACATTATAAATGTTCCTTTATATGTTTTGTAACTGATAGTAGATTACTATTGCAATTGGATTTGTACAATTTGAGATACACCCAATAGAGTAAGACCTACTCAGATTGAGAGGACACTGCAATAGGGCAACATTAAAAAATTCACAACATTATGTGTGTGTCTGATATTGACTTGAAATTTGAATATGTTGTCTCATTATGTGTCTAGTTAATTACAAAAAAAGAATCAAGTCATTTGGATTAGTATATCTAGAGTTATTGTTGTGAGAGTGTAGCGAGCTCAAGCTACCTTATTAGGAATATATGCATAAACACTAGGTCCACTTGCATGGATCATACCATAACTGCATACCAAGCATTCATAATCATTTTGACATACTTATAACCATGTATGTATCAAATTCTAGGATCTCAAAACTTTGAGAAAGCCCCAGAGAGAGAACCAAACCTACCTTAAAGATCGGTAACATCAAAAAGTGAGTAAAAACCATAATTGGATTCAATAGGTGTATGTGATAATTGTATGATATGATTATGTTTTATTATATGTCTATATGATTGAATTGTTACATGTTACATGAAAATATAAGTCAAGTGAGAATGATTGAATTGTTACATGTTACATGGAAATAATATGATTATGTTCTATTACATGTATATATGATTGAATTGTTACATGTTACATGGGAATACATGCCAAGTGAGAATTAAATGCTCTTAACGATTACTTGGAATATCATTTGTGAATAAGCACTTGCATATGGAACTAAAAGGGACGTTGTGACCGACTTGTCAAACACTTGCAAATCACAGGAAGATGGACCAATAGGTCCCAAATCATATGTTACATGAATCATATAAATATCCCGAGAGCAATGTTTGCCTTGCTCAGTCACAACAAAAACAAAGCTATTGCATTTTCACTTGCATAGTCAATTGTTATACTTGCAATGTATCTTGATGATATTTGATTATGGATTATGCCATGAGGATTTGATTATGGTTTTTATTTACTGAGTCACAACTCACCAAATCGTAATTATTTTTCAGATACTGAAGCATAGAGTTTGGACATTTTAGTGCATAAAGTCTTGCATAAAGACACATGGAACATAGGTTGTCGACTGAATTCCAACTCTCTCTCCTTGCGTCATGTATATACATTTGATAGGAACTAGTTATGGTCAATGATCCTGACATTAGTTAACACATGTGTGCATTAAATACATATGGGATTATATATGTATGGTGAATAAACCTTAATGTGTATGCATTTTTGAACGTGAAATGCCATGATTTGCAACTGAAGATGATAGTTACAGTTGGTGGTATTAGAGGATTCAAGCACACGCAGGGTAGACATGCAAATCCCAATGTGTATGACATCGCAGGGCCGATGGGCAAATCTCAGATGTTGAGTGCTCTGATAGGTACCAGCTGGAGCCACATTGTGATGTTATGATTTATGGTATCAAAGCTAATTTACAAATGAGAACAATAGATGTCATAGTTATTGGTTTGACAAATGAATTTAGATGTTACAATTTTGGTATCAGAGAGGGCTCAAGCATGCGCGGGGTAGATGTGCAAATCTCGATGTGTATGACATCACGGGGTCGAATGGCAAATCCAGGTTGTTAAGTGCTCTGATAGGTACCGATTGTAGCATTACAGATTGTGGTAGAAAAAAAATGGTATCAAAGCAACATGATTTGTAAACACAAATGGTCATTACATTTATTGGTAAACATAATTGGTTGTTACATTTATTGGTATCAGAGCAAATATGAATACGGTCATCACACAAACTCTTGCAACACTCTTTGGGGTTTCCCATTTTATGATTGCGTCAATTTTGATTGGATCCACCTTTATGCCCTTTTTAGAAACTACATGTCCTAAAAATACCACATGGCCAGTCCATAACTCTCACTTGCTTAATTTAGCAAATAGTTATTTTTCTCTCAAAATTTGCAATGCAATCCTCAAATGTTGTTCATGCTCCTCTTTGGTCTTTAAATACACCTGTATGTCATCAATGAACATAATTCCAAATTTGTCTAAGTAAGGCTGTAACTATTTATTCATTAAAGCCATAAATGTAACTGGTGCATTAGTTAAACTAAATGACATCACAAAAAATGCATAATAACCATACCAAGTTTAAAAGTAGTCTTAGGTATATCTAGGTTTAAAATTTTGAACTGATAATATCCTGATTTTAGATTAATTTTAGAAAACATCCGTGCTCTTTGTAACTAGTCAAACTGATCATTTATCCTTAGTAAAGGATATTTATTCTTCATAGTAACCCAATTTAGCTGCATGTAATCAATAAATAGTCTCATTATCCCATATTTCTTTTTAACAAATAATACTAGAGCACCCAAGGTGACATAATAGGTCTGATGAATCCCTTTTCAAGTAGTTCTTGCAATTGGGTCTTTAATTCTCTCAACTTAGCTGGAGTGATCCTATAAGGTGGATTAGATATCGGTGTAGTTCTTGGGACTAACTCAATTGCTAATTCTATCTCCCTATCAGGTGGCAAACTAGGTAAGTCAGCTCAGAACACATCTGGAAACTCATTTACCATTGGAATATTCTCAAATAATTCATTTGTGAATATTGTGTCTACCATATGTGGCAAATAAGCTTCACAACCACATTTGCATTGATAGTAGAAACTAAACATGTAGGTATAATTTGCCTTTCTCCTTGAAACACAACCCTTGCATAATTTACAGATTCTAAAACAACTTCCTTATTAAAACAATTCACTATTGCCTGATATTTGGACATCCAGTCCATACTTAGTATCACATCAAATTCAATGAGTGGTAATAGTACTATATCAGCATTCAACTCAATGTCATCAATGACATACCTTATCCACAATCATCACATCTCTCAAAGGAGTACTAACACATATGTTAAAACCTAAAGGTTGATGCTTACTACATAATTGTGATGCCATGTTCAATGAAATGAATGAATGTGTGGAGATATAACTCTATCAACAAGTTGATCTCTTAATGGTTGGCATGATGTTTTTATGGAATGTAAATCGGCTGACTCCTCTCTCCTTGGTGAGCCATGGGTACTATTATGACTATCCTCTGCTAATGCCCTATAGACATATATAAACTATGTGATATGATAATGCATGATAGTGAAAAAGGTCATGTCACATTTATATGTATGTCCCTAAGGAACCTATCCTTGCTCTAATGCCAAAAACTGTAATGACCATTTTCACTTACAAATCATGACATTTGTGTCCAAAAATACATGTGCATAAACATTGATTCTTTATACATACACAATCAAACATGTATTTAATATACAAATATGTTAACTAATGTTCAAGGCTAGTGACCATAGATTGGTTTCTATCTAGATATATGTACATGACATAAGAAGAGTGAGAGTTTAAATTCACCTGATGACCTGTGGTCTATGTGTCTCTATTAAAAACTCTATGCATCAAAGTATCCAAGCCCTATGCTTCAGCATTTGAAAAACATAATTATGATTTGGTGAGTCACAACTCAAAGAATAAAAACAACTATCTTCTTCTTATGGTATAATCAACAATCAAATATCATCAAGATACATTACAAGTATAATAATATGCAAGTGCAAATATAATAGATTGATTTTTATCGTGACCTTGCAAGGACAATACTGCTCCTGAGAATTAATGTGATTCAAGTGACATTTAATTCTGTTGGCCAACATATAACAAGTGAATCATTTGGTCAATGACATAGGCCAATAGAAAATATTAGCCCCTTTTCCAAGTGATTTGTGGGTGTTTGACAAACCAGCCACAACATCCTTTTAGTTCCATTTACAAGTGTTCCTTCATAATAGTATAATAAGTAATCGTTAATAGCATATAATTCTCACTTAACTTGTATTCACATGTAAAATTTAATAATTCAATCACGTATACATGTAATAGAATATAATCATATCATAAAATTATCACATACACATTAGAATCTAATTGTGATTTTTACTCAACTTTTGATGTGACTAACCTGTATGGTAGGTTTGTTTCTCTCTCTAAGGCTTCTTCAAAGTGTTAAGATCCTAATATTTGATACATACATGGTTATAAGTATATTAAAATAATTATGAATGCTTGGTATGCAACTATGGCATGATAGATGCAAATGGACCTAATGTTTATGCATATTTTCCTTATATGGCAGCTTGACCTTGCTACACTCTCACAGAAATAACACTAGATACACTTATCAAAATGACTTGATTCTTTTTTGAGATAAACTAGACATATAATTATATGACATAGTCAAATTTTAGGTCAATATAAGACATATAGAAAATGTGGTGATTTCTTGAAATTTTCCTTTCAATGTCATCTTAGTCTGAGTAGGTCTTACAATCTTGGATATATCTCAAACTGTAAAATCCAATTACAAAATGGATTTACCAAAAGTTACAAAATAAAAAAAGGAACATTTTTATGTTTTACTTATTCTGTAATTCAGTCTATAAAGTCACCCAAACAATTGACCAATCTCAAGGTGAGCAGGTTTTCAATA
Organism: Omphalea diandra; assembly: GCA_949677035.1. NCBI lineage: Eukaryota > Viridiplantae > Streptophyta > Magnoliopsida > Malpighiales > Euphorbiaceae > Omphalea > Omphalea diandra. Next base: position 26,527 of record CATIWR010061200.1, read on the forward strand.
TGTTGACAATTAGTCATGATAACGGGCCAATATCTAATCCACCATGATAAATTTGCAAAAAAAAAATTATAGGCATGTTTATCATACATAAATATACAACTTTCAAGTTTGGCATATCATCAAATTCTAATTCTATGGCCATCAAATTCTTAGAAAACATAACTAAAAGACTAATGAGGTTTCAACAAGTTCAGGGTCAGTCACAATCAATAAGCCATATCTCATTCCACACAACAAATCAAGAAAACCTTTTTTATAAGTATTTAGAAGAGATACAACCCTATAAATTTATTATTTTGCACTTTGTCTAAATCAACACTTAAGGTCATCAAAATATATGAAAATAAAAAATTGAGGAGATTTTGGTTACTTATGAACCACCCCTAATTAATTAGCCATATCTCCTCACACACACCAAATTAAGAAAGATCGTTTTACATGTATTTACATGGGACAAAAGGCTACAACTTTCATATTTAAAACTTTCCCTAATTCCTCTTCTATGGTTAAGAAATCATCAGTACAAAATATGCTCTAATAACAAAACCAACACACTCAACTCTTGTTTCTTTTGAGCTTCAACCTCCATACATAAGCTATACATGAAATTACTCCATAATTTTTCCTAGTCATGCTTGTTTAACATGTTATGAGGGAGGAATTTCATGTTGGAAGAAAATAAAATCACTTACCTCTTTTTCCAAAACTAGAAAAGCTTTAGGTTTCCTCCAAGCTAGCTCACTTTTCCCCTTCTCCTTCTTCTTCTTCTTCTTCTTCTTCTTCTTCTTCTTCTTCTTCTTCTTCTTCTTCTTCTTCTTCTTCCTCCTTTCTTCCTTCCTTTGTTTTTATTTTTTGCACTCCCTTATGTTTTTAGCTCTCCAATCTAATCCTAAAATATGAAAAATTTAATTTGTATACCTGCCCTAATAAGACAAAATCACGGTGTCTCACTACTATTAGTTGAAAGTTCAATATTCCTCTTTTAGTCCCTCTTTTTCACTCTTTCATCACCTTTATCCATCTCTTAATCCCTATATGCTCCTTATACTTTTAAATAAGCTCTAGAACACAATTATTTATGATGTTATCATGCACACAACATAAGATAATTTGCCCTACAATTATAAAAACATTCCATATATGTTCAAGTGTCCCAAACGCAATGGTGCAAGTGTCATTGTCATTTTTATATCTAAAAGTTCATTTATCCATTGCATATGTTCATATGGGATTCCAAATCATTTATGCAATAAGTATGTTCAAGTAAGAATGCTAATGAATGTGGATAGGGATGTTACATTTAGATAAGTTTATCTAGAGTTATTATTGTGAGAGTAGAGCAAGATCATACTACCAAATAAGAATAATATGCTTAAATACTAGGACCACTTGCATGGAACACGATCGTAGTTGCATAACATGTATTTAAACTCATTTTGACATTTTATAATGATATAGGTATCAAATTTTAGGTTCCCAACACTTTGAAGAGGCCCAAGAAAGAGGTCCAAACCTACCATAAAGGTTGGTCACATCAAAAGGAAAGTAAAAGCCATAATTGGATTCTGATGTGTATGTGTGATAATTTTATGATATAGTTGTATTTTATTATATGCATATGTGATTGAATTGTAACATTTGACATGTGAATACAAGTCAAGTAAGACCTATATGTTCTTAATGATTACTTGGAGTACTATTATGAATGAACACTTACAAACGAAACTAAAAGGATGTTTTGGGTAGTTTGACAAACACTTGCAAATCACTTGGAAAATGGGACCAATATGTCCTATTGATTAAGTGATTCCTTTGTTATATGATAGCCAGTAAAATCAAATGTCACTTAAATCACATGAATATCCAGGTGCAGTGTTTTCCTTGTAAGGTCATGACAAAGTTAATCTATTGTATTTGCACTTGCATAGTTAATCCTTATACCTGTAATGGTCCTAATTGTTGGCCCTTTGCACCAAGAAGGGGGGTTGAATTGGTGTATGAAAATTTGTAAAAACAAAGAAGTGAGGAGGAAAAATGAGAAGATTGAGACAAGCGATTTATAATGGTTCGGGTATTAACCAACTCTAAGTCCACTCCCCAATTCACCAATTGGGTATTTCACTCAATCACTAGTGTTTTAGAAGCTCACACTCAACTTAGTGTTTAGGCTCACACCAAACCTTACAACTTGTGTTTTATAGGCTCACACAAAAACCTTTTACGAGTATTTTCAAGGCTCACACTAAAACCTATCTCGATATGTTTTACAGGCTCACACAACAACCTTACAATATGGTGCTTAATGCTCACACCCAACAATTAACAATCATATAAAGAAAATTAAAAGAAATGAGTTGCAAAGATTGAGAGCTTCTATTGATAATGAATTTCTTAACCTTGTCATTTATTAATGTTTGGTGGAGTATTTATACCCAAATTCGACCAAAGAGACTAACGGCTAGTCCAACAGCTAGTATAACGACTAGTCCATGTGTCAGCTTCCCATTGGTGATTTCTAATTTTCCTTACGAAAGTCAAAAGTTGCGGCTTTGTGTTTAATGACTAATTCACGTGACAATTTTTCATTAGTGCTTAGGAAAATATAGTCATTGTGTTTCTTCAGCTAGCATAAGTTGTAATCACGATTTTCATTGTACAGACCGCGATCCTGACCGCGAAACAGCTTGCCAAATTATGCAACTTTCACTTCTCAAATTGCGGTTGCTACCAACTTGTAGCCTTCGCATTTTTTGACTTTCAACGGCTTCCTAGGACACTTGTCAAGCTCTAATTATGGTCTTTTTTTCCTTTTGAAGCTTTTTATAATTCGCGGTCGTGACTTCGATACGACACATATCACAAATTCGTCTGTCATTTTTTGTTTACTTCATTTTGCTTGTTCGCGGTCGAGAATAATTCTGCGATTTAGCCTGTCTGATTTTTGGCAAGTCTTCTTAAGAGTTGGGGTCGCGATTCACTTTGGAGTTAGAGAGATTTTCTTCCAACTTAACTTGAGAGACTTATTTGTCTATAAAATCAACACTTAATAAAAACATTAGTAATAATCAATCTCCTTTGTCAAGATCAAAAGAGGTTCTAGACTTATGATTAACCATCCTAGTCCAACAATCTCCCTCTTTTTTATTTTGACAACCTAGATTGATCCAAAATGAAGAATAAACACAGAACATTAAAATTGAATACTACTTATAGGATTTTAATGATCATTCTTAGCAAAAGATAAAAATTTTCTAAGTTTCAAAAATCCTAAGTGTCAAATTGACTTAAGTTCCTATAAGTTGCTCTATGTTGCTCCCCCTTAACTTATGAATCTTAGGATAAATTTCACTAATCACTAATCTCTCCTCCTTTTTACTTATCTCTCCCCTTTTATCTTTCTTCCTCTATATCTCTCGATCTCTCCCCTTCTAGCAAAATCAAAAAGGTTAGATAACATAAAAGGAAATATAAACAAGCACAAGTATTAAAAGAATAAATCATAAAGATTAAACAAATAAATACTCAAGACAAATGCTTTGAAAAATAAATAGATAAAACATGTGGGATCACACTTTTTATTTTCAAAGAGAAAAGAAAAACAAAGTTCAAAGAGAACCCTAATGTCTAAAAAGTTGGATATTTGCTGTCATCTTCGGAAGAGTCTTCCACTTGCTCTTGGAGACCTCATTGAGCCTTTTCGCCAACTTCCACACTGCCATCCCCATCTTGTATGTCGTCGAAGTCCAAAAAGTTAAGGAGATGGCAAGGAGGGATGCCAAGTTTCTTCTGAAAATCCACCATATCGCTATGGAGGTGGGAGAGAAACAAGAATCTCCTCTTCATCATCCGCATAAGCTTGTTAAGCTTGTTGTTGATGGTGGAGAGTGAAACCTTTATCTTGGCCGGAGGAGGAGGAGGTGGAGCAATAGGAACATCCTCAAGACGAAGCCTTTTTCCCTTAGAAGCTTGAGAGCTTTCCATCTTCTTAGCCCCAAACGCGCTAAGTTGGTAAGCATACATGTCCAGATGGATTGCCTTGGCGTTGATTAGATACGTCAAGTCTAAGAAGTTTTGAGAAGGTAGAAACTTCTTGGTGAGAAGCTTCTCCTTTTCCACATCGAGTGCCCCGACGTATCTATAAATTGTCATGATGTGAGATGGAAGCAAAAACTGACACTTGGGTTGTGTACTCATGTGGATTAGCTAATCCACCAGATAACGGCTAGTCTGTAGTGGTTGGTTCTTCACTAGGTAGAATAAGAATGCCAAGTCTTTATGTGAGACCTTCTCATTGCCATCACCTTTTGCATTAATCGAGAAAGTGATGATTCTATAAAGAATCCATAAAGGCAGGGACTTGATGTGATTGGCGAGAGAGGAATGCGGATCGTGCTTCGTCTTGATAGAAATTTCTGCCCAAAATTATGAGTAGATCACATCGAGCATCGAAATGATGAATGGTATGTTCTCGCAGATTTGAAGGCCGAATAGTGCAGAGAGTTGCTCGAAAGTAATGTAGTGAAAAGTCCCAAATGCTTGAAAGACTAAGCCATATTGGCCGGCAAGAGATTCGACCTTACGACTTAGTTGTACAATGCACATAAATTTACGGACTATCTCCTTGTAGCATGGCTCATCCCCAAAAATGAAGTCGTTCCATCTGAGGTTGGAGAGGAATGCCTGCACCTCGTTATTGATGCTGAGGGACTCAAGTAGGAATGATGATGGGATTTTGTTAGGTAAGATTATTTTGGAGAGATTTTTCTTATATTTCTCCTTCTCCTCCTTAGTGACCCCCTTCATATTGTTGAGTGAAGGAGGGACAAAAGGTTGAGCAATCTCCTTGCCCTTTTTTGCTCTTATTGCCTTCTTAGGAGCCATGAAGATGTTGGAGATGTTTTAGAGAGATTTGGGAGAATTCAGAGAATTTGAGAGAAGAGAGAGTTTGGATTTATGAGTTGTGAAGAAAACACTGTTTAA
>CATIWR010061202.1:0-35865 GCA_949677035.1 Omphalea diandra
ATATATATATATATATATATATATATATATATATATATATATTGTTAGTTTTATTAATTAACTCATCAATTAGTATATATTATCAATAATTAGGTTGTTTATTAATTATTAATTAGTAGTTAACATTAAAAAATTATAATTTAACATTTAATGTGTAAGTTATTAATTATAATTTATTAAATTATCACTTATTTATGTTAGTTCTTGAATGATTAAAAGTGAAAAATATAAAATTTGTTTTATTTTGGTTTATAAAGATTAAAAATGTGAAGTTTAATTTTTAATAAATTGAAATAACTAAATACCTAAATCAATATCAAACCAGACCTAATCATCCTAAAAGAATCAAAGAACTAAACTAAACCTCTCAAATTTATAAAGAACCAAATCGAACTAGACTGAAAATTTTGGATGGTATCGGTTCTTCATTTTTAAAACTCCAAAATTTTGGTTTGATTTTGTAGATTTTCAAATCACCAAATTGGGTCAAACCGTGCTCATTCCTAGTATGAATCCATGAAATTTCAACTTTCTCGAAAAGAGTCTATGGTAGGATTACATAATAGCACTTGTTGGCCCACTTCAAAAGAGTGCTTGTGAATGTGTTTATCATGGCAATTGGTTTTCTCCTTATATATCCGAGAATTCTCATAAGCATCACTAAGGAATGCATATCTCAAACGAAGAGGATGAGATTTTAGCTCTAGAATTGAAGCTTTTTCAATTAAAGGGGAAGGGAGAGACTTATCTTATCCCAAATTCTCAAACCTACAACTTTACATGGAGGGGTTGCCTCCAAAAATTTGGTTGCAAAAATTTGGTTGCACTTGCATGGTCCTCATTCTATAGTGATGCCCCTTGAATCAAGCAAGCTTCAAGTGGATCCTTAGCATGCTCCTTTTATAAGACCTTTTAAACAAGCTCATGAATCACTTCCGCCCTATTGTAATCTTTAATGAAAGAAGGATGTTTTGATGTTTTAAAGACATTAAACTCCATGGATCTCCCACCATGTTCAAGGTTAGCTTCCCATTCTTAACATCATTTATAGCTCCCACAATTGCCAAAATGGTCTTCCAAGGATTAATGACATGTCCACATCCGCGTCCATTTCAAGAATAATGAAATTTACCAGTATAATAAACTTTCCTACTTGCATGAGAATGTTCTCTACCACTCCAATCAGGTGCTTAATAGATCGATTTGTAAGTTACAATGTCACCATAGTTGGTTGGAACTTTCCAAGATTTAATTTCCTACAAAAAGAGAAGGACATTATACTAATTAGCACATAAATTGCATAATGCTCTATCAAATTTACAATTATTGATTTAATATAGAATAAAGAAACTCCTGGATATTTAAGCTTTAGTGGAAGCTTGTTTTGGATGACTGCACTACACTCCTTAAATAAAGCTATAGTCTTAAATTGCTTAAATTTCCTTTTGTTAGACAAAAGATTTTTTAGAAATTTTACATATTTTGGAATTTGTGCTAAGGCCTCAACAAATGGAATGTTGATTTGAATTTGCTTGAAAACCGATAAGAATTGAGCGTATTGCTTCTCAAACTTATGCAATTTCAATCGTTGAGGAAAAAGAATAGGTGGAATTGAAATATGTAAATTTTGGTTTTTAATAAATTGAAATAACTGAATACCTGAATCGATACCAAACCAGACCTAATCATCCTAAAAGAATCAAAGAACTAAACTAAACTGTCTCAAATTTATAAAGAACCAAATCGAACCAAACTGAAAATTTTGGACGCTATCGGTTCTTCATTTTTAAAGAAGGATGTTTTGATGTTTTGAAGACATTAAACTCCATAGATCTCTCACCATGTTCAAGGTTAGCTTCCCATTTTTTACATCATTTATAGCTCCCACAGTTGCCAAAAATGGTCTTCTAAGGATTAATTACATGTCCACATCCGCGTCCATTTCAAGAATAATGAAATTTACCGATATAATAAACTTTTCTACTTGCATGAGAATGTTTTTTACCACTCCAATTGGGTGCTTAATTGATCGATTTGTAAGTTGCAACATCACCATAGTTGCTTGGAACTTTCCAAGATTTAATTTCCTACAAATATAGAGAAATTATATTAATTAGCACCTAAATCGCATAATGCTCTATCAAATTTACAATTATTGATTCAATATAGAATAAAGAAACTCCTGGATATTTAAGCTTTGGTGGATGCTTGTTTTGGATGATTGTACTACACTCCTTAAATAAATCTATAGTCTTAAATTGCTCTAACTTCCTTTTATTAGACAAAATATTTTTGAGAAATTTTACATATTTTGGCATTTGTGCTAAGGCCTCGACAAATGGAATAAAGATTTGAATTTGCTTGAAAATCGATAAAAACTTAGCATATTGCTTCTCAAAGTTATGCAATTTCAATCATTAAGGAAAATGAATGGGTGAAACATAAGGTTTTACTAGTGGAAGCTTACTTTCTTTTTCCCTTTTAGCTTCTTTCGTATTATTTTTCTTATCTAAAATCAAATTTAGGGGCTAGTTCATCACTTTCTTGATTTGGAATGTTAAGATTTTTAATCATTTTTAAGGTTGTTCTTCTCATTTTCCACTTTGTGCTTACAAGGGGGGTTAGGTATCTCTGTGCCACTTCTCAACATAATTGCATTACATTGTTCTTTTAGGTTTATTTTAGTTTTGCTAGTGAGTGTAACTTGCATTCTTGCATTGATAGTATTGGCCAATTGCCTAATTTGCATCTCTAAGTTTCGATTATATTGCTTAATTTAATTCGCCCTTACTTCAAGCTTGTCAATTTTGTCTAGCTTAGTCTCCACCTTCTCAAACTTTTCAATGAAGAACTTTTACATATCCTATGTTTGCTTCTCCTTTTATTGAATTGGTTGGGTTATGGGAGCTTGACCTTATTACCTTTGAGAAAATCCAAGAGGATGAGAAAAATTCACTGGATTAGGTAGATTGCTCCATGAGAAATTGGGATGATTCTTCAACCTATGATTATAGTGTTGTAATATGGATCATTGGGCTACTTATTGAAATTAGAGACATATTACACTTGTTCGGCTGAATTTGGAACAATAGGACTTTCCACTTGGCATTTGGTTCCCATGTGTTCTCCACACCATTCACAATTCAATTGTGGGGTATTAATAACATGTATACTCACTCCTTCAAGTTTCTTTACAAGAGCATCCACTTTGGCATTTGGCATGGTATATGTATTGATGTGATGAACATTTGTTACTTGCTTGTTAATCCCCTTTCACTTCTAACAATGAATAAGCTTCATCAGTTGACTTTCCTATAAGTGGACCTTTAACTATGGCATCAATAGTAATGCAAACAGGTGGTTGAGCCCCATTATAGAAGGATTGGACTATTAACTAATTCAGTCAGCCATGATGTGGCCATCTTCTCAATAGCTCTTTATACCTCTCTCATGCTTCATATAATGTTTCCTTATGCTCTTGTACAAAGTTTGTAATAGCTTGCCTTCATTGTGTGGCCTTGCCTGATGAAAAGTACTTTGCCAAGAAAGCTTTTGAGAGCTCCTCCTATGCAGCAGATGAGTTAGGTAGCATAGAATTCAACCATCTTTTAGCTTTATCTCTCAAGGAAAAAGAGAAGAGTCTTAAATGAATCGCATCATCAGTTGCCCCATTGATTTTAAAGATGTCATAAATCTCAAGAAAATTGGCAATATGAGCATTTGGATCCTTATTACCTTTAACCCCAAAAGTATTTTGTTGCACCATTTGGATGATTAGCAATTTAATCTCAAAGTTATTACATGCAATTATAGGTTTATTAATACTTAATTGAGTCCATTGAGTGTGTGGCATGGCAAAATCTGACAAAGTCCTTTGTTGCCTCTGTTCGACCATTATTACCTTCAACAAACTCTTTTTTTATTTTTGAATTTTCCTTTGATGGTGAAAGGTGTGTTCTATTTCAATATCAAATTCAAATGATTTTAAGCTTTTCAAATGGAGCATACTCCAAATGCTTTACCTATCAAAAAAGACAAAACACAAAAAAAATCACAAAAATTAAAAATGCAAAATTTAAAACTAGATTAATAAAAATCTTAAGTGAAATTGATATTATGAAAAATCAATCCCCGATGATGATACCAAAGACTTGTTACATATATAGCCTTTACAAGTGCAAAAATTGCTCAAGCAACATAATGACAAGTAAAGATCATTCCAATTGAGGATTGTTTCACACAAGTACCAACCAAGTCTTAATTTTTATATTATCTAGCAATTGAAATAATAAAACAATATAACAAAACTAAAATTACAATAATAATTAAATAAAATTGAGATTTAATTAAAAAAACTCCTATGGTAATGATTTTTAAGGAATTTGGATACACCATAACACCATTCCATAATATATCAAAAGAATTATTTCAATTAAGATTGGGTAGTACTTAAAGATTGATTTTCCTAATTTTCCTAATATTCTATCTTAAGCAATATTGAGTCTACTATTACTAAAATTATGCCTACTCTCCTAGTCACAAAATTCAATATAATGCATTAAGCTTCATGAATAATCCTTAAACATCTTTAGAAGTCAAGCCTACTCTTATGGTCTCAATCTTCTGATTTAACATGTTAGGACTAACCTTAGATTTTCACTCTTGCTCTATCATCTAAAATCTCAAGCATTGCACATATGCAATTCTCATACATATAAGAGAAATTAATCTCAAATATATTAAATTAAGACACTCAACATAATTGAAGCAAAATCATTTTATGTATTTATGAAATAAGAATTGGCTCTCACCTTAATCCTTAAACTAAAAAATTAGTTCAATATAGACAAAAGAAAAATAAATAAAGAAGAAATATTCCGTGAATTTGAGTAGAATAATTTTTCCCAAGAAAAGGCCTTACTTAACACTCTCCAATCTTCATAAAATCTGCTTTTTATTTGGTGTTGAGGTTGGATCCTCATTTCTTTCTTAAAAAATCTACTCTTTTTCCACCTAAGTCTCTCTAATTGAATAGTTCAAAAACTCTCCTCAAAAGGCAACTGAAATAAAGTTTAAAATTCTAAATTTGACGGATTGTGTGGCCCATACCATGGTCCACACACAATCTACTAAATATGAATATACCTCTGCTGGGTAGTCAACTTTGCTGGTTAATGCATGACCCATTACATGGTACATGCAACACTATTAGAAATCACAATTTCAACTTTTTTTTAGAAATTCCTCACAATTTCAAGTTTTTTTTTAGAAATTCATACACTAACATAAAAGAAATAGAAAATTAACTAATTTCAAAATAAAAAACCTATAAAATAAGAAAAAATCTTAATTTATAACCTAAAATATATATAAAAAATCTTAATTTATAACCTAAAATATATACTAAAAAGATTCCTATCATAAAAAAGCTCAAAAATTCCTGATGAACATGTGTCAAATATGGCTAGATGTGTGGATATGAAGAAAAAAAAGTTATTCAAGATGAAAAGCCATGATTTTAATGTATTCATGTAGCAATTGATACCTTTTGCATTTCTTGAACTATTGCTTGGCAATGTGTGGAAGGCATTATCAGAATTGAGCCTATTTTTTAAGGATCTAATTACAACTGCCATAAGCAATGAGGATGTAAAATGACTTGAGGAAAAGATTCATATCATTCTTTGTAAGCTAGAGTGTATATTTCCTCCAAGCTATTTTGACTTGATGGAATATCTCTTTCTCGGTTCACTTGGCTTATGAAGCAAGGATAGTCGGTGCAATGCAATATCGATGGATGTAACCTTTTAAGAGTGAATTAATGGTTGCCATCCAAATGTCCACATTTTATTTTGATTTGTGTATATACACTGTCTTATTATGTATTAATTAATGTCGTAGGTGTCATGCCTTAAATACGAGGGTCATTACTGGCATGAAGCTAAGACCATGGCTTTAATTTCACTAGCCTACATATATATCTAAAATAAATAGAATATAAATTTTCAAGTAGGCGAAAGTGAAATATAATAATAATAAATTATTCTAAAATATTTTCAATGTATAAAGGTTAAGTTGTCAAATAAATTGTATTAATTAGTTTACAATGTATCAAAATCAAATGTTTAAACTAAATAATTACAATCAAAATCTATAAAGAACATCTGGTAAAGATAAGACAAATAATTCAATTAAATATAAGTAAAACACAAAGAAAACATATTTATATACATTAATAGCTTAGCTTGAAGAAATAAGTAGTCTTGCTTAATATTAAATAGAACATGCAAAACTGACTTATGAATGGGTAAGCATAACCACCAATGGAATAGCGATAGAATCCCAAAAATTAGCCACAGATTTGAAATATGTCACTAAATTTGTAGGTAAGATGGTGATAGGTGGCACAAATATCTTGCTAACGGACTAGCGATGAAAATTTCTGAAGCTAAAGATAGTAATGGCCATTTCATCACTAATTAGCGACAAAATAAAGCCATCGGTATTATAGAGATAAATTAGCGTCAAAATGTTCGTCTCTATCATAAAAATGGATTAGCTACGAAAATTTCTTTGCTAATTAGCGATAGAATTTTTTGTCGCCATCATAGTGACGAATTAGTGATGAAATTTTGTCACTAATAAAGAAAATAATAAATAAATAAATATTATAAAATATTAAATAATTTATAAATATTATGAAGATTAAATTATAGATAAATAATATTAAATAAGATAATATCTTATCAATATTAAATTCTAATATAATATTTTAAATAATATAAGGGTGATAATATTAAATATATAGGTACAAATGAACAGAGACAATATATAGGTATAAATGAACTGAGACTAAGTTGCAAACTATTCAAGATTAATCTAGCCAAACTTGAGATATTCGAGTATCAAAAGAGTCAAATTTTCGTAAATATGATTGGTTATATGTTTACAAAGTCGTTCGACTCGGCTCAATTTCAATTCGATCCTAATGGGGTTCAAATAATTAATAATGTTAAATGGTTAAATTAATAGTGTTGAATTATAATATAATATATAAAACATATAAATATAATAGTGTAAATATGATTTTAAATATACAATATTAAAGGAAAATGTTAAATTTAATATTAAATTATAGTAAAATGAATATATATATATATTGTTGTTCCTTGGCACCAAGAAAGGTGGTTGAATTGGTGTATAAAAATTTCAAAGACAAAGAAGAGGGGAAGAAGAATGAGTAGAATGAAGACAACGATTTATAGTGGTTCAGGTATAATCAACCCTACGTCCACTTCCCAATTTACCAATTGGATATTTCACTATCTCAAGGTGTTTTCAAGCTCACACCCAACTTGTACAACTTGTGTTTTGATGGCTCACGCACAACCTTACAATAATGTGTTTTTAGGCTAACACATAACCTCACTCAAGTGTTTCACTAGGCTCACACTTCAACTTTTCTTGAAGTGTTTTTACATGCTAACACTACAACCTTACAACTTGGTGTTTAATACTCACACCTAACACTTACAATTTCATAAAGAAAATTGAAGAAAATGAGTAGCAAAGATTGAGAGCTTTAATGACTTGTAATAAATTTCTTAGCAACCTTATTCATGGTTGTTTGGTGGAGTATTTATACCCAAACTTCACCAAAGAGATGTTGCATAACATAGCTCACCAAATCTTTTAGACATGCTTAACAGATTCTGCATTAAATGCTTGACAGTCTCAATTCATGGTCGCTACTACTCATTAGCGGTCGCGAAATCTAAATTTCTGAAGGAAAATCTCGTTTATGTCTAACAGCTAGTCCATGTGGCAGCTTCTGATTAGTTTATTAGAAAAATATAGTCGTTGCCCTTTTACCTACTTTCAGAAGTTGCGGTCGCAAGCTTTCTTGTACAGGATGCGAATTTGTCTGTCAAAAATGGTTATCTTCTTCTTCACGATTCGCGGTCGCTGCCAACAAGATGCCTCTATGAAATTTGACTTCCAACGGTCTGCTGGAACACTTGTCATGATGTGGCTGTGGACTTGCTTCCCTCTTGAGTCACTTCAAAATTTGCGGTCGCGACTAGGGCATGTCACACACCGCGATTTCGTCTGTCAATTTTGGACTCATTTATTTGGATGAATCGCGATCAAGAATAGCTGCGCGATTTTGCTTGTCTACTTTTTAGTAATGCTTCTTTGCATATCGCGGTCGCAAATACAAAGTAGCGGTCGCGATTTAGAAGTCACTTTTCATACTTGAAGATTTTTGAGCTACATCCAACTTCCAATTTAGATAAAACCTAAAAGCTGCAAAATAACACTAATTTGAAATATTAGACATGATCAATCTCATTTGTCAAGATCAAAAGAGGTCCAAGACTTGGGTTAACTACCCTAGTCCAACAATCTCCCCCTTTTTGATTTTGACAACTTAGATTGACCCTTAGTAATAATAATGCAGAAAAAGTGAAGTTAGAGTGTAAATAACGATTCAATGAATACTTAAGACAAAAATTTGCTAAGTATATCATTCATTCAAACAAAGTAAATTTAGGAAACAATAAGTATGATGTTCCCCCTTAACTTATGCTATAATTTTTAAACTTAGATGTTTCTCCCCCTTAACCTTAGAGTCATATACAATCTCTCCCCCTTTGGCAAGATCAAAAAGAGGGTATATTAGGGAGAAAGTAAATTCATGCATAAGTAATAATAAGAAGCAAAAGTAAATATAAAAAACAATTGATAACAATCACATAAGATCACAATATAACATAAAAACAACGTTTATTTAGTTATAACTGTGGGATCATAAACTTTTAATCATAAAGAAGAAAAGAAAAATACAAAGAGATCCTTAAACTAGTAAGTAGAAGACTCATCATCACTAGAAGTGTCTTCAACTTGAGCAGGTGTTGTTCCCTCAACTTCATCTCTATCTTCAACTTCGTCTCCATTGTCATCTCCATCGTTTGTATCTTTGAATTCCGTGAAGTCCGAAAGATGACAATGAGAGACTCCGAGTTTCTCTTAGAGATCCACCATATCGCTGTGAAGATGTGAAAGGAAGAGGAGCCTTCACTTCATCATCCTCATCATTTTGTCTAATTTGCGATCTAAAGTGGTAAGAGATAACTTTGTTTTTGCTTTTGGTTGAGGAGGAGGAGGAGGGACTTGTGTTGTTCCTTCATCGATTTGAAGCCTCTTTCTTTGCAAAACTTGAGAGTCCTCTACTTTCTTTGCCCTTACCATACCAAGGGTATAGGTGTAAGTGTCCGGATGGATGGCCTTGGTGTTTATAAGGTATGTTAGATCAAGAAACTTTTGTGAGGGAAAAAGCTTTTTGGTAAGGAATTGCTCATTTTTCTCATTAAGAGCTCCAATGAATTAGTAGATGGATGTGACATGAGAAGAGAGTAAAAACTGGCTCTTTCGCTTTGTGCTCATGTGGATTAGTTGATCCACAAGGTAGCAGCCAGTTTGGATGGGTTTGTTTTTTAACGTGGCAAAATAAGAATGCCAAGTCTTTTTGTGAAACCTTCTCATTCCCATCACCCTTCGCATTGATGGAGAAAGTGATGATCTAATGAAGGATCCACAAAGGTAAGGTTTTTATGTGTTTGGAGAGGGAAGAACGGGGGTCGTGTTTGGTCTCAATGGATATCTCCGACCAAAATTCAGAGTAGATTACATCAAGTGCGGAGATGATGAAGGGTATGTGTTCTCCAACTTGGAAATTGAAAAGGGAGGGTAATGTTATGAAATAAGGATCGCCAAAGCCCTAGAATACTAACCCATATTGGTCTGCCCTTAATTCGGCTTTGCGGCTGAATTGCACGGTGCACATGAATTCTTGCACCATCTCCTCATACCAGGGTTCATCTCGGAAGATGAATTCGTTCCACCTAAGATTGGACAGAAATGCGTGAATTTCATCATTAAGACCCAAGGTTTTGAGCATGAATGTGGAGGGAATCTTGTTGGGGACGATCACCTTGGAAGAGTTTGCCTTGTATCTTTCTTTCTCTTCTTTGGTTATGCCCTTCATGAGGTGGAGGGCAGGAGGAGCAGAGGGTTGAGCCACTGCTTTGCCCTTGTCTGCCTTGGAGAATTTCTTTGGAGCTATGAAAATAGATGAAGAAGTCTTGGGGGATTTTAAGAGTGATTTGAGAAGTAGAAGTTGTTTAGAGTAGTTGTTAGAAAATCACCGTTGAAGTGGGTATTTATAGGCTTGAAGGGGTGTGAAAATGGTAATAAACAGCTAGAAATTGATTAAATGAAGAGTTGGAAACGGTTGGCCATCAAATCACATAAATGTGAGACAGTTACTCAAAGTCGCGTTCGTGAAAATGGAAGTCGCGACCGTAAATTCTAGAAAATATGAGTAATGGACAAATTTTCCTCAAGAATACATATTGTAACGTTCAGAATTTGAAATTAATGACCAAAATTCGCGGTGGAGAGAAATTTCGTGACCGCAAATTGACATTTGACAGTCGGTAGAAGTTAACTTGTATATGTGGTTTGACCATGTTGAACTCAAACCAATTTCTTCTCTTAACATGGAACTTAGGAGAATTACAATTGCCTTATTGTTCTTTCATGATTGGTGTGAGTTATGTGTAAAAAACCTTAGGTTGCAAGTGCATAGGTCAGAAGTAATATAAGGTACTTATGAGTATAGATATTATTCCCACGAGGATTAAGTTTAGGTACTAAGTATTTGTGTATTATATCATCTAAAGATTTAATAAAGGATAACAATTAAAATTACAACTAAGTAAAGTAATTAAATATTAATAGTAATGAGAGATAATCAATGGATGTTGTGGTTAGGGGTTTAACTTTACTTGTTGATATTTTAATGGTTTCCTAACATTCATCTAATTGGTTCATGCATCATATGCTACTATCGAGACACTAAGGTGATCAATTAATCCCTTTCGAGTAGAAATTGACACACAAAAGCATGTTAAGCTAAAGGTTCCTCAACTCAAAAGCTAAACATCATGTAATTGTTTCAAAAAATAATACTCCAAGGATAGCAATGGTTTGTTAAGGTTTCTCAACTCAATAACAAAACAAGGGAATTATTGAAGGATCCATTATATGAAAAGAACCTCTCAATTGTTGATTCATGAAACTAAGATGATTAATGGCTAGTTAATCAAGCATAAAACACTCAACAATTGCTAGCATAAATAATAAATGAGTGCAAAAAGATTTAGATTAGGAAAACCAAAATAAATCAAATATGATCGATTTACAACCCTAACCTAAAGAAATTTAGTTCATAACGAGAAAGAAAAAGGAAAAGAAAATAATAAGAAAATAATAAAATCAGCACCAAGAATAACTATGAACTTAATTATTTCCTTGATTGTTTGCACCTTTTTCTCTTTCTAACTTCTTGAAAACCCTCTTAAATGTTATTCTCTTTATTAGGTTATGTAGCGACCATTTTCAATTACAAATCATGGCATTCATGTCCAAAAATATATTTGCACATAGGTTGATTCATCATACACAATCTAACATGTATTTAATATACATATATGTTGACTAATATTTAAGGCTAGTAACCATAAACCGGTTCCTATCTAGATATATGCACATGACATAAAGAGAGAGAGAGAGTAGGAATTCAGTCGACAACCTGTGGTATATGTGTCTCTACGCAAAACTCTATGCACCAAAGTATCCAAACCCTATGCTTCAGTATCTCAAAAACATAATTATGATTTGGTGAGTCTCAACTCATTGAATAAAAATAATAATTAGATTCTTATGGCACAACCAATAATCAAATATCGTCAGGATACATTACAAGTATAAGAATTGACTATACATATGCAAATGACCTTATAAGGCAAACATTGCTCTTGGGAATTCATGTGATTCAAGTGATATTTGATTTTCCTATCTAGCATATAACAACTAAATCATTTGATCAATAACTTGTGCTAATAGGACATATTGGTCCATTTTCCAAGTGATTTGCAAGTGTTTAACAAGCCAATCACAACATTCTTTTAGTTTCATATGTAAGTGTTCATTCACAATGGTATACTAAGTAACCACTAAGAGTATATAATTCTCACTTAACTTATATTCACATATAAAATGTAACAATTCAATGACATATACATGTCATCAAACATAATCATATCATTAAATTATCACATATACACATTAGAATCTAATTATGGTTTTTACTCGCCTTTTGATGTGACCAACCTTTATGGTAGGTTTGGTTCTCTCTCTAGGGCTTCCTTAAAGTACTAACATTTGATACATACATGGTTATATGTCAAAATGATTATGAATGCTTGGTATGCAACTATGGCATGAATCATGTAAGTGGACCTAGTGTTTATGCATATTTTTTTCTTATATGGCAAACTAACCTTGCTACAATTTCATAGTAATAACTCTAGATATACTTATCCAAATGACTTGATTCTTATTTTCAAATAAACTAGAGACACAATCATACAACATAGTCAAATTTTATATCAATATAAGTTATATAGAAAATGTGGTGAATTTTTTAATTTTGCCTTATTTTAATGTCATCTTAGCCTGAGTAGGTCTTACAATCTTGGGCATATCTAAAATTGTAGAAATTTGATTGCAAACCTAATTTACCAAAAGTTACAAAACACATAATGGAACATTTTTCATGTTTTACTTATTGTCTAATTCAGTCTATAAAGTCACCAAAAAAATGACAAATCTCAGGGTTAGCAGGTTTTCAACATATTGATAATTAGTCATGATGAAGGTGCAATATCTCATCAACCATGTCAAATTTGGCAAACATATTTCTTAGGCATGTAGATCAGACATAAATATATAACTTTCAATTTTGAAACATCAACAAATTTTGCATATGTGGCCTTCAAATTCTTGGAAAATAGAATTAAAAGATAGATGAGTTTTATCGAGTTTAGGGTCAATTACAATTAATGAGCCATATCTCTTTTCACACAATAAATCAGGCAAAATTGCTTTACAAGTATTTATAGGAGATATAAACCTACAAATTTCATGTTTTCCACTTTGTCTAAATTAGCACATAAGGCCATCAAAATATATGAAAATAAAAAGACTAAGGAGATTTTTATTGGTTATGAACTAGCCCTAATGAAAGGAGTCATATCTCCTCACACATACTAAATTAAGTAAAAACAAATTTTACATACATTTAGATGGGGCATAAAGCTCCAACTTTCATATTTTACACTTTCCCTAATTCCACTTCTAGGGTTATGAAATTATGGGTGCAACAAGCTGATCTAATAATAAAACTAACACAATAAGCTCTGTTTCTTTTAAGTTTCAACCTTTATACATGAGCTTTACCTCAAATTACTCCATAATTCTTAGTAACCATGCATGATTAACATTTCATAAGGGAGTGATTTCATGTAAGAAGAAGATAAATTAACTTGCCTATTTTTCCAGAACCAGAAAAGCTTATGATTTCTTTCTAGGTAGCTCACTCTTCTCCTTTTCCTTTTTCTTCTTCTTCTTCTTCTTCTTCTTCCTTTCTTTCTTCCTTAGCTCTCTCTTTTTTTGTTGTCCCTAATGCTTATCCTATATATTTGGTTCCCAAAGGATGAAAAATTCAACTTGTAAACCTATTCTAATAAGTCAAAATCATGGTATCTCATTTCTATTGGTTAGAAGTTCACTTTTCCTCTTTTTGTCCCTCTTCTTCACTCCATCACCTCCATCCATCTCCTAATCCCCATATGCTCCTTATACTTTTAAAAAAGCTCTCAAACACCATTATTTATGGTGCTATAACATGCACATAACATAAGATAATTTGTCATGCAACTATGCAAACATTACATATATGTTCAAGTGTCCCAAATGCAATGGTGCAAGTGTCATCGTCGTGCTTATCCAATTCATATATATAAATGATCATTTATCCATTGCATATGTTCATGTAGGATTGAAAATTATTTATGTGATGAATATGTTCATGTAAGAATGTTGATGAATGTGGATAGGGATGTTACATTTGTTCCCCTATTATGAATAATTTCATCCTCAAAATTCAATACCTATAAATAAATATGGATATTGTCATTTAATGTTCTCTTTGGTTTCCCATGTAGCCTCTTCTTGTGAGTAGCTTCTCCATAACACCTTAACCAAAGGGATTTCTTGA
This sequence comes from Omphalea diandra, assembly GCA_949677035.1. NCBI lineage: Eukaryota > Viridiplantae > Streptophyta > Magnoliopsida > Malpighiales > Euphorbiaceae > Omphalea > Omphalea diandra. The sequence goes on from CATIWR010061202.1 coordinate 14,186, forward strand.
TTTTGTAACTATTTTCTCTTATAACCAATGATTTTCATTGGTTCTTCAATATAACTTACATCATTTGCAATTGTTACTATTGGATCCTTAAGTATATGTGAAGGATCAAACCGGTACTTTCTAAGCATACTCATATGGAATACATCATGAATTTGAGCAATCTCTAGTGGTAGTGCTAGCTTATAAGCCAATGGACCGATTCTTTCTAGGATCTCAAATGGTCCAATTTCTTGGTTAAGTGCTTAAGTGAACTACCCCATTGAATAGGCAAAAAGTGAGATGACTTAGTTTATCAATGATCACCCATATACCATCATTCTTCTTCAAAGTAGTCAGTAACCCATATACGAAGTCCATGATTATTCTTTTCCATTTTCATACTGGAATTATCAATGGTTTCAATTTTTTAGCTGGTGTTTGAAGTTATATTTTGATCTGTTGACAAGTCAAACATGTTGAAATATAGATTGCTACATCTTTCTTCATTTTAGGCCATAAAAAATGAGATCACATGGTATTATACATTTTTGTCATTCCTGGATGCATGGCATATGGAGCATCATGTGCTTCTTCTAGGATTTCTCTTTACAAGTTATCGATATTAGGCACAAAAAGACGAGAACCCAAAATTAAGGCATCATTTTAATATCAAAATCACAATGTCTTCTTTATTTTACCATTTTAATCATTCTATGTAACTTTGGATCATTGCCCTGTGATTCTTTAATTCAATTATGCAACATTGGTCTCACTTGAAAAGTAGCAATCAATACCCCATTCTTTTGTATGTTTAGTTCCATATTCATAGCTCATAATTGAACTAAATAAGATAATGGAAATACTTATAAATGAGCTATACCGCTTCTTGATTTCCTGCTCAAAGTATCAGCAACAACGTTTGCCTTCCCTAGGTGATACTTAATGGTGCAATCTTTTAGCAGTTCTAACTATCTCATATTTAATTATTTTTGGCTCATCAAATACTTCGAGATCTTGTGATCTGTAAATATCTAAAAAGTTTCTCCATATAAGTAATGTCTCCATATTTTCAAAGCAAACACAACGACAGTAAGTTATATGTCATATACTGGGTAGGATAATTTATAAGGCTTCAATTGTCTAGATGCATATTACCATGCTACATTAAAACACATCCTAAACCTTGATGAGAGGCATCACTATATACTACAAATCCTCCATTATCGATAGGAATGGCTAACACTGAAGTTAATGTCAATCTATCTTTTAATTCATTAAAACTCTCCTAACATGCTTTAGACCACTGAAATGCTACATTTTTCCAAAGTAATTTAGTCAAAGGAGCAGCTATAAATAAAAACCCCTTAATAAATTGACGATAATAGGCAGCTAGTCCTAAGAAACTTCAGACTTCTGCAACATTCTTTAGGGTTTCCCATTTTATTATTGCTTCAATTTTGTTTGGATCCACTTCTATGCCCTTTCAAAAACTATATGTCCTAAAAATACCTCATGGTCAATCCAGAACTCATACTTGCTTAATTTAGCAAATAGATATTTTTCTCTCAAAATTTGCAACACAATCCTTAAATGTTGTTCATACTCCTTTTTGCCCCTTCAATACACTAGTATGTTATCAATGAACATAATGACAAATTTGTCTAAGTAAGGCTAGAACACTTTGTTCATAAAGAGCCATAAGTGCAGCTGGTGCATTAATCGAACCAAATGGCATCACCAAAAATTCATAATGCCTATATTTAGTTGAAAAAGTTGTCTTCAGTATGTATAGGTTTGAAATTTTGAGCTTATAATATCTAGATTTCAGGTTAATGTTAAAAAACATCCATGATCTTTATAATTGGTTAAATAGATCACCTATCCTTGGTAAAGGATACTTGTTCTCCACAGTAACCCAATTTAACTGTATGTAATCAATACATATCTTTATTGTCCTATCTTTCTTTTTAACAAACAATACTGGAGCACCCCTAAGATGACACACTAGCTCTGATAAATCCCTTTTCAAGTAGTTCTTGCAATTGTAATGACCATTTTCATTTACAAATCATGACATTCATATCTAAAAATACATATGCTTAAAGATCTATTCATCATACACATAATCCAACATGTGTTTAAAGTACATATATGTTAACTAATGTCCAAGGCTAGTGACCATAAACTAGTTCCTATCAATATATATGTACAAGACACAAGGAGAGAGAAAGTTAGAATTTAGCCGACAACCTATGGTCCATGTGTCTCTATGCAAAACTCTATGCACCAAAGTATCAAAACCCTATATCTAAAAAACATAATTGTGAGTTAGTGAGTTGCGACTCAATGAATAAAAACAATAATCATATTCTTATGGCACAACCAACAATCAAATATCATTATAATATATTACAAGTATGAGAATTTACTATGCAATTGCAAATGCAATAGATTGATTTTTGTTGAGAACTCGCAAGGCAAACACTACTCCTAAGAATTCATGTGATTCAAGTGACATTTTATTTTGCTAGCCATCATATAACAAATGAATCATTTGATCAATAATATGTGCCAATAGGACATATTGGTCCCTTTTTTCAAGTGATTTACAAGTGTTTAACAAGTCGGTCACAACATCCTTTTAGTCCTACAAGCAAGTGTTCATTCACAATACTATACCAAGTAATTATTAAGCATATAAAATTCTCACTTGACTTGTATTCACATGTAAATGTAACAATTCAATCACATATGCATGCAATAGAACATAACCACATCATAAAATTATCGCACATACACATTAGAATCTAATTATTTTTTTTACTTACCTTTTGATGTGACCAAACTTTATGGTAGGTTTGCTTCTCTCTCTAGAACTTTCTCAAAGTGTTGAGATCCTAACATTTGATACATACATTGTTGTAAGTACGTCAAAATGATTGTGAATGCTTGGAGTGCAACTATGGCATGATCCATGCAAGTAGACCTAATGTTTATGCATATTTTCCTTATATGGTAGCCTGACCGTGCTACACCCTCATAATAATAGCTCTAAATATACTCATCTAAATGACTTGATTCTTTTTTGAAATAAAGTAGACAAATAATGATACAACATAGTCAAATCTAAGGTCAATATAAGACATAAAGAAAATGTGGTGAATTTTTTAATTTTGCCCTGTTTCAATGTCATCTCAGTTTGAGTAGATCTTACATTCTTATATATATATTAAATTGTACAAATCCAATTGTAAAATGGATTCACCAAAAGTTATAAAACACATAATATAACATTTTTCATGTTTTACTCATTGTCTAATTCAGTCTATAAAATCATCAAAACAAATGATCAATCTCAATGTAAGCAGGTTTTCAACATGTTGACAATCAGACATTATTAAGGGGAAATATCTCAATAACCATATTAAATTTGGCAAAAATACTTTACAAGAATATATAATAGACATAATTATATAACTTTCAAGTTTGACACATCATCAAATTATGAATCTATGTCCATCAAATTCTTGGAAATCATAATTAAAAGATAAATGAGCTTTCATTAGGTTCAGGGTCAGTCACAATCAATGAGCCATGTCTCTTTCCACAAAACAAATCAGGCAAAATTGTTATATAGGTATTTAGAAGGGATATAAATCGATAAATTTAATGTTTTGCATTTTTTCGAAATTAGACATAAGGTCATCCAAATATATGAAAATAGAGAGACTGAGGAGATTTCAGTTAGTTGTGAACCAACCCTAATGAAGGAGCCATATCTCCTCTCACACACTAAATTAAGCAAAACTACTTTACAATAATTTTTATGAAGCATAACACTCTAACTTTCATACTTTACACTTTTCCTAATTCCTCTTCTAGTACTATGAAATCATGGGTGAACAAGCTGCTACAATAACAAAACTAACACAATTAGCTATGTTTCTTTTGAGCTTCAACTTCCATTAATTAGCTCTTCCTCAAATTACTCCATAATTCTTAGTAATGATATATGATTAACATGTCATAAGGGAGTAATTTCATGTAGCAAAAAGATAAATTAACTTACCTATTTTCCCATTCTAGAAAAGCTTAGGATTCCTTCCTAGGCAGCTCACTCTTCTCCCTCTCCTTCTTCTTCTTCTTTTTCTTTTTCTTCCATTCTTTCTTCCTTAGCTCACAGTTTCTTCTACTGCCCCTCACATTTATCCTCTCTACTCTACTACTAAATGATGAAAAATTCAATTTGTAAACTTATTTTAATAAGTCAAAATCATGGTGTCTCATTTGCATTGGTTGGAAGTTTACTTTTTCTCTTTTAGTCCCTCTTCTTCACTCCTTCATCACCTCCATCCATTTCCTAATCCCCATATGCTTCTTATACTTTTAAATAAGCTACAAAACACCATTATTTATGATGTGATAACATGCACACAATATAAGATAATTTGTCATGCTACTATACAAACATTACATATATGTTCAAGTGTCCCAAATGCAACGGTGCAAGTGTCATCGTTGTGCTAATCCAATTCACATATCTAAATGATCCTCTATCCATTGCATATGTTCATGTGGGATTACAAGTCATTTATGCAATGAATATGTTCATGTAAGAATGCCAATGAATGTGGATAGGGATGGTACATTAATTCTCTCAACTCATCTGGAGCCATCTATAAACTGGAATGGATATCGATGCAGTTCCTGGGACTAACTCAATTGTGAATTCTATCTACCTATCAGGTGGAAGACCAGGTAAGTCAGCTAGGAACACATCTAGAAACTTATTTACCATGAAAATATTTTCAAGTAATTCATTTATGAACCTTGTCTCTACAACATGTACCAAATAAGTCTCATAACCACTTTTAGTCATTCGAAAAGCCTTGATAGCAAAAACTAGACATACAAGTACAATTTGTGTTTCCCTTTGAAACACAATCCTTGTATGTTTTGGAGATTATAGAATAACTTCTTAAGTAAAACAATTCATTATTACGTGACATTTGGACAACCAGTCCATATCCAGTATCACATCAAATTCACGAAGTGGCAACAGTACTAGATTAGCATTCAATTCAATGTCATCAATTTGAATCACATAATCATTACATACCTTATACATAATCATCACATCTCTAAAAGGAGTACTAACACATAGATTAAAACCTAAAGGTTGATGCTTACTACACAATTGTGATTCCATGTTCAACGAAATGAATGAATGTGTAGGAGATCTAACTTTGTTAACAGGTTGATCTCTTAATGGTTGGCATGATGCTTCTATGGAATGTAAATCAGCTGACTCCTCTCTTATTGGTGAGCCATGGGTACTACCATGACTTCTCTCTACTAATGTCCTAAAAGCATATAAGACTATGTCATATGATAATCATAATAATGCAAAACTCATGTCATGTTCATATGTATGTCTTATGGAACCTATCCCTATTATGATACCAAAAGCTGTAGCAACCATTTTTATTTACAAATCATGGCATTTATGTCCAAAAATACATTTCCATATAGGTTGATTCATCATACATACACAATCCAACATGTATTTAATGTACATATATGTTAACTAATGTTTAAGGCTAGTAACCATAAACTAATTCCTATCTAGATATACGTACATGACACAAGGAGAGAGAGAGTTGGAATTCAACTAACAACCTGTGGTCCATATGCCTTTATGAAAAACTCCATGCACCAAAGTATCCAAACCTTATGCTTCAATATTTGAAAAATATAATTACAATTTAGTGAGTTGTGACTCAATGAATAAAAATAATAATCAGATTCTTATGGCACAACCAATAATCAAATATCATTAGGATACATTACAAGTATAAGAATTGACTATACAAGCAATAGATTGATTTTTTGTCGTGACCTTGCAAGCCAAACACTGCTCCTAGGAATTTATGTGATTCAAGTGACATTTGATTTACTATCCAACATATAAAAAGTGAATCATTTGATCAATAACATGTGTAAATAGGACATATTGATCCCTTTTTCAAGTGATTTGCAAGTGTTTGATAAGCTAGTCACAACATCCATTTAGTTCCATATGCAAGTGTTCATTCACAATGGTATACCAAATAATCATTAAAAGTATATAATTCTCACTTGACTTGTATTGTAACATCCCTATCCACATTTATTGGCATTATCACATGAACATATTCATTGCATAAATGATATGAAATCCCACATGAACATATGCATTGGATAAATAAACATTTAGACATGTGAATTGTAGAAGCACGATATTGACACTTGCACTGTTGCATTTGGGACACTTGAACATATATGTAGTGTTTGTATAGTTACATGACAAACTATTTTATATTGTGTCCTTGTTATAGCATCATAAATAATGGTGTTATACAACTTATTTTAATGTAGAAGGAGCATCTAAGAATTAAAAGATGGATGAAGGTGCTTAAGGAGTGAAGAAGAGGGACTAAAAGAGGAAAGTGAACTTCCAACCAATAGGAATGCAACATCATGATTTTGTCTTGTTGCAATAGGCTTACAAATGGAATTTTTGACCCTTTAGGTAAGGGGTTAGACATGAATTATAACATAAGAGAGAGAGAGCTAAGGAAGAAGGAAAGAAAGGAAGGGAGAAGAAGAAAAAGAAGAAGGAGAAAGAGAGGAAGAAATGTGGGCTGCCTAGGAGAGAGTCCTTAGGCTTTCTAATTATGGGACAATAGGTAAGTTAATTTATCTTCTTCTCAACTGAAATTAACCTCTCATGACATGTTAATCATGCATGGTTAGTGAGAATTATGGAGTAATTGAGGTAGAGCTCTTGGATGGAAGTTGAAATTCAAGAGAAAAAAAGCTATTTGTGTTAGATTTTGCTATTAGAGTTGTGTACCGATGATTTCGTAACCCTAGAAGAGGAATTAGGGAAAGTGAAAAGTATAAAAGTTATAGTTTTGTATCCCTTATAAATGCATATGAAACAATTTTGCTTGATTTGGTGTGTGTGAGGAGTTATGGCTCTTTCATTAGGGCTGGTTCACAACTAACCTAGATGACCTTAGTCTTTTAGTTTTCTTATATTTTGATGGCCTTATATTCTGATTTTGATAAAGTGTAAAACATTAAATTTGTAGGGTTATATCCCCTATAAATACCTATAAAGCAGTTTTGATTGATTTGTTGTGTGGAAAGAGATATGGCTCATTGATTGGGACTGACCCTATACCTAGATGAAACCCCTTCTTTCTTTTAATTCTATTTTTAAAGAATTTGATGGCCATAGATTCAGAATTTGATGATGGTCCAAACTTGAAAGTTGTATATTTATGTCTGATCTACATACCTGTGAAATATTATTGCTAAATCCAACATGGTTGATGAGATATTGTCCATTCATCATGACTGTTTGTCAACATATTATAAACTTGCTCACCCTGAGATTGGTCCTTTGTTTTGGTGACCTTATAGATAAATTAGACAATGAGTAAAACATGAAAAATGTTTCTTTATATGTTTTGTAGCTATTGGTATATTATTATTGAAATTGGATTTGTACAATTTGAGATATACCTAAGAGTGTAAGACCTACCCAAACTGAGATGACATTGAAACAAAGCAAAATTCAAAAATTCACCACATTTTCTATGTGTCTGATATTAGCCTAAAATTTAAATATGTTATACCATTATGTATCTAGTTTTTTTGAAAAAAAAATCAAGTCATTTGGATAAGTATATCTAAAGTTATTTCTGTGAGGGTGTAGCAAACTCATAATAAGGAAAATATGCATAAACACTAGGTCCACTTACATGAATCGTGCCATAGTTGCATACCAAGCATTCATAATCATTTTGACATACTTATAACCATGTATGTATCAAATTTTAGGACCTCAAAACTTTGAGGAAACCCTAGAGAGAGAACCAAGCCTACCATAGAAGTTGGTCACATCAAAAGGTGAGTAAAAACCATAATTAGATTCAATGTGTGTGTAATAATTTGATGATATGATTATGTTCTATTACATGTATTTATGATTTAATTGTTACATTTTACATGTGAATACAAGTCAAATGAGAATCATATGCTCTTAATGATTACTTGGTATACCATTTGTAAATGAACACCTGTACATGGAACTAAAAGGATGTTGTGACCAGCTTGTCAAACACTTGCAAACCACGTGGAAGATAGACCAATAGGTCCCATTGGCACATGTTATTAATTACGTGGAAGATGGACCAATAGGTCCCATTGGCACATGTTATTGATCAAATGATTCACTTGTTATATGCTGGCCAATAAAATAAAATGTCACTTGAATCACATGAATTCCCAGGAGTAGTGTTTGCCTTGCATGGTCACGAAAAAAATTAATCTATTACACTTGCACTTGCATAGTCAAATGTTAAACTTGTAATGTATCCTGATGATATTTGATTGTTGGCTGTTGTATAAGAATCTGATTATTGTTTTTATTCATTGAGTCATGACTCACCAACTCGTAATTATATTTTTCAGATACCGAAGAATAGGGATTGGACACTTTGGTGCCTAAAGTTTTGCATTAAGACATATGGACCACAGGTCGTCGGTTGAATTTCAACTCTCTCTCTCCTTGTGTCATGTACATACATTTAAATAGGAGCTAGTTATGGTCATTAGTCTTGGCATTAGTTAACATATATGTACATTAAATACATGTTTGATTGTGTATGTATGATCAATAAAACCTTTATGCATATGTATTTTGGACATGAATGCTATGAGTTTTTGTAATAAAAATGGTTGTTACAATTGTAGTTAGTATTCATTTATGAGAAGCTGTGGAGAGTAAATATGAGCTGAATTTATTTAATTATGTTTGACAACCAGACTATTACACATAAAATTTCATAACCCAGAAGATGAATTAGGCAAAGTTCAAAACATAAAAGTTATAGGGTTTTGTCTCATATAAATTCCTGTAAAACAAATTTGCCAAATATGTTGTGTGTGAAGAGATATTGCCCCTTGATTGGGACTGATTCCAGTTGAAACTTGCTCAACTATTAGTTATGTTTCCCAAGAATTTTATGAGCCTAGAGCGTGAATTAGGTAAAGTGTAAAACATGAAAGTTGTAGGTTTATGTGTTATATAAATTTCTAGAAAATATTTTTGCTTAATATTTTTTTTATTAAGATATTTGGCTCCGTGATCAAGACTGATCCTAAACCTATTAATGTCAGCAAAGTCTAAGATTGACCACTTCTTTTGAGGATCATAAAAACTGAATTAAAGAATGTGTTAAAGATGAAAAATGTTCATTTATATGTTAAATAATTAGCTTTAAATCAGTTTTTCAAATTGACTTTTACATTTTGAGATATAGCTAAGTTTATGGGACTATTTAGCATATAATTGCACCTGAAGTACGACAAATTTATAAAATTTAGCATAAATTTTGTAGTGCATATTTTAGGATGAATTTTGGATATGTTATACCCATATATGTATATTTTAATTAGAAAAAAATAATTAGGTCATTTAGATTTATAGGGAAAATGTAATTATAGAAAAAGTTTGTAAAGGTCATGATGAAAATGTTACTTTAGCAATGTGGATTGATTGAGTGTACTGAAATAGGTTCTGAAGGCATTGAAGATAACATTGGGAATAAGTTAGGACCATCTATGGCTTAATAGCTTGGGGATAAAGGTAAGTAAATAACTAATGGTATCTAAATATGTGGTTGGTTAGATACTATGAACTTATATTTAATGGATTAAAATGTCGTTTAATGAGATGACATTGTTAAATACATTGATGAAAGGATTGTTATATTTTTGAATTACTTATTTTTATGACATATTGATAAATTATGACTTGAGAATGAAAATGTGTTGTGATATGATTTGCCAATGTTATGGGTGTTGTTGTTAGTTATTATATTGCCATAATTTTGTTAGATTTGTAAATGATTTACTAAAGGACTATTACTTGATATTATTGAGCAAGCAACAACATTTGATATCCTGTGTGACAACAACATCTAATAGTCTATGTGGAAATGATCTATAGCCTATGTGGCAACAATTTGTGATAGCTTGTGTGGTAATAATATATGATAGCTTGTGTGGCAATAACATCTGATAACCTATGTGGCAATGATATCTATAGCCTAAGTGGCAATAATATATGATAGCCTATCTGATAACCTGTGTGGCAATGATATCTATAACCTGAATGACAATAATATATGATAGCCTATATGTCAACAACATTAGATAGCCTGTGTTACAATGATATCTTATATCTTGTGTGGCAATAATATATGACATCCTGCATGGTAGCAACATTTGATGGTTTGTGAGGAATTAAAGACTATAAATTCTTTTATTACATGCATGGATGAGATGATGGGTTATTTACATTTAAATGCTTATTGTGTTATTTAGGATTTGCTTATCATTAATTATTTACTTATTGAATATGCAAGCTCATTCCTTTCCAGTATGTATTGTGAAGTTGTTGTCTAGCAGTCTGATAGAGGTTGGGCTAGTATGTAGTTTGTTAGTATAGTAGTTTGTTTAGCCATGTATGTTTTGTTACAAATAGTTACTATATTGAGATACAAGATACATAGTGTTCAAAATAATTGAAAAAAGGTCTTTTAATGATAATGGGATGGCATGAGAGAATTTTAATGATGTTATGTCATTATAGTACTTCATACTCTGTGGATGAGTTAATACATATGCTTGGAAATTTTTATTAAATATGGATTAATAACTCAAGCTACCTAATAAACAAAGTAAAGTTAAGTAAAAAAAAGTTTGAAAGGGGATGTGGCATGTATTGTCTTACTAAGGACTACTCATTACTTATGGGCCATAAATTGATTTTGGGCAACTGCCAAAATTATGTGAACCTATAGTGTCGCACACTTAGAATGTGCCAAAAATGAAATTGTATTTTCTTCTCTCTCTAGATATATATTAAGATAATTAGAGATATAATCTTGATATTTAGATATCCTTTTCATTTTAAAGGTTAAAATAAAATAAGATATTATCTCATATGTATCTTTAAGGTATAGAGTTGGCATAACATCTTAATGGTTAAGATATATCTGTACATTTTGGGTTTTATAATAGTAAGTGAGAACATTCACATTGACTTTTCATAAAACATTTTAAAGAGAGAGAGAGGAAAAAACCCTAGTGCTAACACATTATACATTTTGGAGGTAGCCTATTTGTGTGGATACCTATAAAAAGAGATCATCCTTTGGTGACATATAAATCTAACTTCAAGCTCGAGGTAGGATGTTACTAATGTAAATCCCCTCTATACCTTCCAACATATCTCCTTTTCTTACTCATATTAGTAAGTTTTTTACATCCATCTCTTCGATTTAATTGAATCACATGGATCCACGGTGGATTTTCATGTAGAAAAATTATTATTTTTCCATTGTGCTTGTTCTATAAAGTCACCACTGATAGTGGTGGCTTTACAAAGGGTTAGCAAAATTGACTTCATGCCATAATCTATTATTCACTTTTATAATAATAATCATATTGTTAATTGTCCATTGCATTCATATAGCCTCCATACTTCACCACATATACTAGGTTTGCCTTATAGATAACTAATGGATTCTTTGAAGTTAAGATGTAAGCTCTATTGGAGTTTAGGAGATAATGTAGGGAGTTCATCACTTATGAGCCAAGTACCTTTGGATATATCAAATTGGGGGTATACAACAATTATCCCCCAAACTTATAGGAACAATCAACTACAACAACCTTTCTAACCATCAGGCATATGTAGGAGCCAATAGTACCTTGGAATAGGTCAACTCTCTTATTTGCATTATTTCTAAAGGAGAGTTGAAGTCTTTAAGAGTATATTTAAGTCTTACTCCATATAAACGTGTAATGTATTCCCCTTCCCCATTAATGTAACTATCAATTCCCTCTATGTAAATGCTTATGTATCCCCACTCCCCTAAAATATAAATATGTTTCTTCATGTAACACATTTTGTTCTTTGTTATGTAAAAACTCATGTACATACTTTCTCACTACGGTAATAGGGATTTAACTTATATTGTACATTCTTATTATTAATGCAAAGAAGTTCCTATGCAAGTCTTGTTTCTCTTTTATAACTCTTTAGTCTCTTTGTATAAATGCTCTTTTGGGACTTCTACCCTACCTAATATGAGGGACCACATGTGTTTTCTATCCCAGGTTGATAGATGAATAAGACCACACCTAAGAAAGAGCCACTAGATCTTATGTGTGGCAGAAATAAGGCTGGAAAGACCTTTTGCAAATAAATGTGCATCTCATGTATATATGCATTACTATTTGTTCATGCATCATCCTAATAAGCTTTATTTTATGGCCATTATAGCTCCACCTAAATCTTCTTGGAAGAGAAGACGAACATGGATAACTAGAAAAAGCAAGACACATAACCCAATCTAAAGAATAGAATTATTAATAGAGCAATCAATACCATTGTAATTGATGGAAAATATAAGGGTAAACTTTAGTTATATAATTAAGGAATGGATCATTAAGGAGGTAAATAGGCATCTCAATTAGATCATGAAGAAAGGGGAAACATTTATTAACAGGACTAATGTAACATCTCTATCCACATTCATTGGCATTCTCAAATGAACGTATTCATTGCATAAATGATTTGCAATCTCACATGAACATAAACATTGGATAAATGATCATTTAGATATGTGAATTGGATAAGCATGATGATGACACTTGCACCATGGCATTTAGGACACTATAACATATATGTAATGTTGTATAGTTACATGGCAAATTATCTTGTTGTATGCTTGTTATAGTATCATAAACAATGGTGTTTTAGAGCTTATTTAAAAGAATAAGGAACATATAGGGATTAGGAGATGGGTGGAGGTGATGAAGGAGTGAAGAAAAGGGACTAAAAGGGGAAAAGTGAACTTCCACCCAATGGAAACGAGACACCATGATTTTATCATGTTATAATAGGTTTACAAGTGAAATTTTTTATCCTTTAAGATCAAAATAGAGAGATTAAACATGAAGGGCAAAAAGGGAGAGAGAGAGAGTTAAAGAAGGAAGAAAGAAAGAAAAGAAGAAGAAGAAGAAGAAGAAGAAGAAGGAGAGAGAGTAGTGTGAGTTGCCTAGGAAGGAATCCTAAGCTTTTTCTAGTTCTAGAAAAATAGGTAAGTTAATTTATTTTCTTCCCACATGAAATTAATCCCTCATGACATATTAATCATGCATAGTTAGTAAGAATTATGGAGTATTTGAGGTAGAGCATATGTATAGAAGTTGAAATTCAAAAGAAACAAGAGCATATTGTGTTGGTTTTATTGTTAGAGTAGTATTTGGAGGGATATAAAGCTATAAATTTCATGTTTTCTACTTTGTCAAATCAGAACATGAGGCTATCAAAATATAAGAAAATAGAAAGACTGAGGTCATTTCAGTTGGTTGTGAACTAGCCCTAATGAAGGAACCATATCTCCTCACACACATAAAATCAAGCAAAAAAGTTTCATATGTAGTTACAACTTTCAAATTTTGTGCTTTCCCTAATTCCTCTTTTAGGGTTATGAAATTATGGGTACAAAATTCTTCTCTAACAACAAAAATAACACAATTAGCTTTTGTTCTCTTGAATTTCAACTTCCTTCCAAGAGTTTTGTCTCAAATACTTCAGAATTGTCACTAACCATGCATGATTAGCAACTCATGAGGGGCTAATCTCATGTTAAAAGAAGATAAATTAACTTACCTAATGTCCCAGTATTAGAAAACCTTAGGATTCTTTCCTAGGCAACTCATTGTTGTTTTTCTTCTCCTTCTTCTTCTTCTTCTTTTTCTTCTTCTTCTTTTTCTTCTTCTTCTTCTTCTTATTTGTCTTCTTCTTCTTCCTTTCTTTCTTTCTTTCTTCCTTAGCTCTCTCTTTCTTCTGTTGTACATCATGTCTAGCCCCTCAATTTTGATCCTAAAGGGTTAAAAATTACTTTTGTAAGCCTATTACAACAAGATAAAATCATGGTTTTCATTTTTATTGGTTGGAAGTTCACTTTTCCTCTTTTAATCCTTATTCTTCACTCCTTAAGCACCTTCATCCATCTCTTAATCCCTATATGCTCCTTATACTTTTAAATAAGCTCTAAAATACCATTATTTATTATACTATAACATGCACACAACATAAGATAATTTGCCATGCAATCATACAAACATTACATATATGTTCAAGTGTTACAAATATAATGGTGCAAGGGTCATCGTCTTGTTTCTCCAATTCACATGTCTAAGCAATTATTTATCCAATGCATATATTCAAATATAACGTAATTAAAATACATATGATTTGGGTTGAGGATGTTACAGTGTGCCTCTTACATAATCTCTTATCTCAAACCATCAACATCTGGTATATAGACTCGACTACCCATCACTATCATCTCATCATCTCTAATTAAAAAAGTAGTCTTCGTAGCTTCCTATATCTTTTGTAGCATTTTTTGCAAATATGGATCCTTCATCTGAACTTATCTAATTTTGCCATCTATCACAGGCTTTAATTGAAGAGTAGCCATTAAAGTTGTTATATTCTCAATCTCAAATTTTACATTTAAAGCACAAAGATTAACCAGAGATGTCAAATTATAACCAACCATACCGACAACAACATCTAAGGCTTTTCAGCTTAAAGCATCAGTAACAACATTAGCCTTACTCGGATGATAATCAATAGTGCAATCATAGTCCTTGAATAATTCCATCCATCTTCTCTACCTTAGGTTAAATTCTCTCTGTGTTGGAATATATATCAAGCTTTTATGATATGTTAGAATCTGAAATGTCTCTCCATACTTATAATGCCTCAAATTTTTGGGGTGTGGACAATGGCTGCCAACTCTAAGTCATGTGTAGTATAATTTATCTCATAAGGCTTTAGTTGTTGAGCAACATAAGTTATCACTTTTACATGTTACATCAATACACAACCTAACCCTCATCCTGATGCATCAGTGTACACCACTAATCCACCATTTGTTGATGGTAATGTCAATATTGGTGTTGTAGTCAATCTCTTCTTTAGTTTCTCAAAACTTTGATGACATTGGTCATCCCATTTAACTTCTGCATTCATCCGTAATAATTTTGTCAATGGCCTAGTAATAATGGAAAATCCTTCCACAAATCGTCTATAATAACTAGCCAGCCCAAGAAAACTAAGCACCTCTAATACATTTTTGGGTGGATCCCACTCCAAAATGGCTTTCACCTTAGCTGGATCAAGTTGAACACCATGTCTTGACACAATATGCCTTAAAAAGACCACTTGTTCCATTTAAAAGTCGCATTTGTTCAATTTGGCATATATCTAATTTTCCTTTAAGATATGCAATTGGATTCTTAGATGTTGTTCATGCTCCTCATGATTTTGTGAATATATGAGAATGTCATCAATGAACACAATTACAAATTGATCAAGATATTACTGGAAGGTATGATTCATTAATGCCATAAATGATGCTAGTGCATTAGTTAACCTAAAAGGTATAATAAGGAATTCATAGTGACCATACCTAGTATAAAAAGCAGTTTTTGGAATGTCTAGCTTATCAACCCTCAACTGCCAATACCTAGATCTCAAACCAATTTTTGAAAAAATAGTTGCTCCTCGAAGTTGGTCAAGCAAATCATAATTTCTCAATAAGGGATATTTATTCTTTACTGTTACTCTATTTAATTACCTATAGTCAATATACCATCATATACTCCCATCCTTTTTCTTCACAAATAACACTGGCGTCCCCCAAGGAGATGCACTAGGCCGAATAAAACCTTTTGTAATAATTCTTCTAATTATTTCTTTAATTATTGTAGTTCCATTACTGCCATTCGATATAGTGCAATAGAAATAGGTGCCACTCCTGGCAAGGTCTCAATATTAAAATCAACTTCTATATGTAATGACCATTTGCATTTACAAAACTCATAGCATTCATATCCAAAATACATATGCATAAAGGTTTTATTCATCATACAAACATAATCCAATATGTATTTAATGTACATATATGTTAACTAATTTCAAGACTAATGACCATAACTAGTTCCTATCTAAATGTATGTACATGACACAAGGAGAGAGAGAGTTAGAATTCAACCGACAACCTGTGGTCCATGTGTCTCAATGTGAAACTCTAAGTACCAAAGTGTCCAATCCTTATTTTTCGATATCTGAAAAATATAATTGTGATTTGGTGAGTTGTGACTCAATGAATAAAAACAATAATTAGATTCTTATATCATAGCCAACAATCAAATATCATCAGGATACATTACAAGTATAACATTTGACTATGCAAGTGCAAGTGCAATAGATTAATTTTTTATCGTGACCATGCAAGGCAATGACTACTCCTGGGAATTCATGTGATTTAAGTGACATTTGATTTTGTTGGCCAACATATAATGAGTGATTCATTTGATCAATAACATGTGCCAATGTGACCTATTGGTCCATCTTCCATGTAATTTGTAAGTGTTTGACAAGCCGGTCACAACACCCTTTTAGTTCTATGTCTGAGTGCTCATTCATAAATGGTATACCAAGTAATCATTAAGAGCATATGATTCTCACTTAACTTGTATTTACATGTAAAATATAACAAATTCAATCATATATACATGTAATAGAACATAATCATATAAAAAATTATCATACACACACATTAAATCTAATTATGGTTTTTACTCACCTTTTGACGTGACCAACATTTATGGTTGGTTTGGTTCTCTCTATAGGGCTTCGTCAAAGTTTTGAGATCCTAACATTTGATACATACATGGCTATAAGTATGCCAAAGTGATTATGAATTCTTGGTATGCAACTATGGCATGATTCATGCAAGTGGACCTAGTGTTTATGCATATTTTCCTTATATGGCAGCCTAAGCTTGCTACACTCTCACAACATAACTCTAGATGTACTTATCAAAATGAATTGATTCTTTTTCTTAAACAAACTAGACACATAATGAGACAACATATTCAAATTTTAGACCAATATTAGACACACATAAAATGTGGTGAATTTTTAAATTTTGCCTTGTTATAATGTCATCTCAGTCAAAGTAGGTCTTACATTCTTGGGTGTATCTCAAATTGTACAAATCCAATTGCAATAATAATCTACCATCAATTACAAAACATATAAATTAACATTTTTCATGTTCTATTAATTAGCTAATTCAGTCTATAAGGTCTCCAAAACAAAGGACTAATCTCAGGGTGAGCAGGTTTGTAACATGTTGACAAATAGTCATGATTAAGGGACAAAATCTCAACAACCATACTGGATTTGGCAAAAATATTTCACAGCTATATATATCAAACATAAATATACAACTTTTAAGTTTGGACCATCATCAAATTATGAATCTATGGCCATCAAATTCTTGGAAAATAGAATTAAAAGAAAGGTGGGGTTTCATTCGAGTACAGGGTCAATCCCAATCAATGAGCCATATCTCTTTCCACACAACAAATCAATCAAAAATGCTTTACAAGTATTTAGAGGGGATATAAACCTACAAATTTGAGGCTTTACACTTTGTCAAAATTAAAACATATGACCATCAAAATATAAGAAAATAGAAAGACTGAGGTCATCTCGGTTAGTTGTGAACTAGCCCTAATGAAGGAGCCATAACTCATCACACATACCAAATCAAGCAAAACTGTGTGATATTCATTTATATAGGATATAGAGTTACAACTTTCATATTTTTTACTTTCACTAATTCCTCTTCTAGTGTTATGAAATTATGGGTACAAAATCCTTCTCTAACAACAAAATCTAACACAAACAGTTCTTGTTCTCTTGAATTTCAAATTCCATCCAAGAGCTCTACCTCAATTACTTCATAATTCTCACTAACCATGTATGATTAACATGTCATGAGAGGTTAATTTCATTTGAGAAGAAGATAAATTAACTTACCTATTTTCCTATAATTAGAAAACCTTAAGACTTTTTCCTAGGCAGCCCACACTTCTTCCTCTCCTTCTTCTTCTCCTGCTTCTTCTTCTTCTCCTCCTTCTTCTTCTTCCTTTCTTTCTTTCTTCCTTAGCTCTCTCTCTCTTCTACTATAACTCACTTGTAACCCTTTAATTCTGATCCTAAAGGGTCAAAAATTCCACTTGTAAGCCTATTGCAACAAGACAAAATCATGGTGTTGCATTCCTATTTGTTGAAAGTTCACATTCCTCTTTTGGTCCCTCTTCTTCACTCCTTAAACACCTCTATCCATCTCCTAATTCCTAGATGCTCCTTATACTTTTAAATAATCTCTATGACACCATTATTTATGATGCTATAACATGCACACAACATAAAACATTTTGCCATGCAACTATACAAACATTACATATATGTTCAAGTGTCCCAAATGCAATGGTGCATGTGTCATCATCGTGTTTATCCAATTCACGTGTCTAAATGATCATTTATCCAATACATATGTTCATGTGGGATTTCCTATCATTTATTCAATGAATATGTTTATGTGATAATGCCAATAAATGTGGATGGGGATGTTACACTATATGTGCTGGCAAACTCGATAAATCATCAAGAAATACTTTAAGAAATTCTCTCACTATAGGAATATCTGCCAAAGCCAAACTAAGAACACTAATGTCAACCACACTTGCTAGAAATGCATTGCAACATTTTTTTATTAGTTGAAAAGTCTAAATAGCTGAGGTTAAACAAGCCATAATAATTTTACGCTTCCCAACAAATATAACTCTTAATTGTCTTGAAGATCTGATCATCAATTCTTTAGTATGATAATCTAAAACTGCATGATGTTTTGCTAAATAGTCCATCCCCAAAATAACATCAAATTCCTTAAAGTTCATCAATATTAAATATATGGTCAATACGAAACCACACACTAGCATAGGACAAGTTTTACATACTTTGTTTATAATCACATTACCTTCTGCATGCATAAAAACACCTAAATCATATCCTAAGGATTAAACTACAACATGCACCTGTGATGTTAATTATAAAGACATAAATGAATGTGTGGATCCTAGGTCTATCAAAACATAAGCATCTACATTACAAATAAAAATTGTACCAGAAATAACTTATGGAGCTGTTGGAGCCTTTTGACGAGTGATAGCATAAACTCTAGCCTATGGTTGAGTATGGGCTGTTTGTCTACCACTAAAAACTGAAGTTGGTTTACCATGTCCCCCTATACCCCTACCTCATCCTCTACTTTTGCTTGTGTCATGAAAATTCTTCCCAACACTACTCTGCCCAAGTACAAGAGATTCCCCTCTAATCGAACCTGCCATTGGACAATCTTAACTCATATGGCCTGTCTATCTATAAGTATAGTAAGTAAGCCTTCTACACCCCCAACACTCTTCAAAATGAGTTCTTCCATAATTATTACAAATTAGGGTTACACCTCTACCTAGTATGCCTATAGGTCCTCTCCTACCCTCTGAGCTTTCAAAACTTTCATAGTTACCTCTACCCGGTGCCATAGATACTAATCTAACATGATGACTCTAGCCTCTGCCTCTTTGATTACTAGTAACTCCTTAAAATCTCGATCCCCTAGATGATGTGAAACCACCTCTTTTTATTGCTCTATTTGGTTCTCCGCTCCACCCTATGTAACTTTTCTTCCTTCTTGCCTCAATTGCATTCTTCTCTTAGATAAGCTCCTCAGCTCGAATAGTTGCTGTTAATAATGCAATATAATTGGTTGGCTTAACTACTAATTGATCTCAAATTTCTAACCTTAGTCCCATTTCAAATTTTTGGCACTTTAATTCCTCTGTAGCTAATACTCTGAGGCATATCCTGAAAGTTTAAAAAATTGCACTTCATAGTCTACCACTGACATATCATTTTGCTGCAATTGGAAAAACTTCATCTTCTTCTTATCTATGTCTACTGCTGGTGTGTATTTGATTGCAAACTCCCTTAAAAAATCACCCCATGTTAAAGTCATCAGTTTAGCAGTGCTACTTGGAATAGTCTCCCAACCAGTCTAACGCATTCTTTTAAAGCAATGATACTGCATACCTCAGCTTTTGCTTTGGGGTATATTCAAGCATATTCAAGATTCTCTCAGCTCTTCTAAGCTACTCTCTAGCCTTAGCAAGATCTATAGTGCCCTTAAGGTCAATTGCCCCTTGCTTCCTCAATCTATCATAATTTGTCTATGGCAAGTCCTGTATATGCATATGTTGCAAATCTCTACATCATTTCAGTAAACTGCATGATATTTAGGCTTACACCCACAACTAAATTATTTCCTAACATGTAACGACCATATTCATATTTGCTCTTATACCAATAAATGTAACAACCAATTGATACCACTGAATGTTAGCATTTTTTTTCTACCACAATTTATAATACTACAATCGGTACCTATTAGAGCACTCAACATCCAGGATTTGCCTGTCGGCCCCGCGATGTTATACACATCGAGATTTGCACATCTACCCTGCGTATGCTTGAGCCCTCTCTGATAGCAAAACTGTAACATCTAAATTCATTTATCTAACCAATAACTGTGACATCTATTATTTTTATTTATAAATCAGCTTTGATACCACAAATTGTAACATCACAACGTGGCTACAGCTGGTACCTATCAGAGCACTCCACATCCAGGATTTGCCCGTCGGCCCCGCGATGTCATACACACAGGGATTTGCACGTCTGCCCCGTTTGTGCTTGAATCCTCTAATACCACCAACTGTAACTATCGTCTTTAGTTGCAAATCATGGCATTTCATGTTTAGAAATGCATACACATTAAGATTTATTCATCATACATAGATAATCCCATATGTATTTAATGTACACATGTGTTAACTGATGTCAGGACCAGTGACCATAACTAGTTCCTATCAAATGTAATGTATGTACATGATGCAAAGAGAGAGAGTTGAAATTCAGTCGACGACCTGTGTTCCATGTATGTACATGATGCAAAGTGTCCAAAGTCTATGCTTCAGCATCTGAAAAATAATTACGATTTAGTGAGTAGCGACTCAGTGAATAAAAACAATAATCAAATTATCATGTCATAATTTATAATCAAATATCATCAAGATACTTTGCAAGTATAACAATTTGACTATGCAGGTGCAAATGCAATAGCTTTGTTTTTGTCATGACCGAGCAAGGCAAACATTGCTCCTGGGATATTCATGTGATTCATGTAACATATGATTTGGGACCTATTGGTCCATCTTCCTGTAATTCATTTGACATATGATTTTGGACCTATTGGTCCATCTTCCTATAATTCTTTTGACATATGATTTGGGACCTGTTGGTCCATCTTCCTGTGATTTGCAAGTGTTTGACAAGTCGGTCACAATGCCTTTTTAGTTCCATATGCGAGTGCTTATTCACAAATGATATATCAAGTAATCGTTAAGAGCATTTGATTCTCACTTGGCCTGTACTCCCATGTAACATGTAACAATTCAATCATATATACATGTAGTAGAACATAATCATATTATACCCATGTAACATGTAACAATTCAATCATTCTCACTTGACTTATATTTTCATGTAACATGTAACCTTTCAATCATATATACATGTAATA
>CATIWR010061212.1:0-36064 GCA_949677035.1 Omphalea diandra
TTTCTAACGGCTAGTTTCTAACGGCTAGATTTCTAACGGCTAGTTTTTCAATAGTGCTTAGGAAAATATAGCCGTTGTGTTTCTTCAGCCAACATAAGTCGCGGTCGCTAATTCATTTGTGTAGACCGCGATTCTAACCGAAAAATAGTCTATCAAAATCTGCAATTTTTACAGTTAAAAATTGCGGTCTCGACTCCGACGCGACACAGACCGTGAATTCATCTGTCATTTTTTGTTTGCTTCATTTTGTTTGTTCGCGGCCGAGAATGACTCCGTGATTTAGTCTGTCTGATTTTTGGCAAGTCTGATTTTTGGCAAGTCTTCTCAAGAGTCGCAGTCGCGAATCCTTGATTGCGAGACTTATTTTTCTACAAGATCAACACTTAATAAAAATATTAGTAATGACCAATCTCCTTTGTCAAAATCAAAAAAGGTTCTAAACTTAGGATTAACTATCCTAGTTCAACAGTTTAGGTAGGGTATACATAGAGCACTACATTATTCATACCATATTCAAATCCAATCATACTTTTTTAAGTATGAATTTATCCATACCCATTACCTAATCAACTCGAATATTATCCAATTTATCAAAAAAGCGTCAATGAATACTCACGGACATGTACAAATTGACATCCCTACTCATATTACAACAACTATAAGTGAAACTATACACACAACCCGATATTTTTTTTTTATGTATTTTAAACTTTAAATTCCTAATGCTATGTTTGGGAAAGAAGAAAAAATTGAGGGGGAAAGAAAGCAAGGAAATGAAAAAAGAGTAAAAAATAAATCTTTTTCTTATTTGATATACGTATGAAAAAATGGAGAAGAGAATATAATTAATGAAATTTTCTCTAGAGTGCATCCAAATTAATTCTCTCATTTTTTGAGAGAAAAGATAAAGAAAAAATATATGGCGAAGCGTGTGTGTGTGTGTGTGTATATATATATATTTGTGTAAGATTTTTCAAATCAGTTTTTATATTTAATTAATTTGAAAATGTCTTTATAATTAAAATTTATAATACAAATTAATCAATAATAAAAATGATATAATTCTAATATTTTTGTAATTCAATCTTATTATATATCTATTATAAAATTTAATACTTAATATAAAAATACTTTTATTAAAAAATCTAAATAATATATATGGGATTTTAATATCCATAGATATATAAAAAAATATAGGCTAAAAACATATAAAAAGTTTTTTTAAAAAATTGATACACATAATGAATAAAATATAAATAATAATTATCAAAACTTATTAGATATTTAAAAACATGACACGTATCATGTTAGTTTTAATTAACGAGGTTACAAATACAAATTCAATAAATTAAGTACAATAATTCTCATTAAAAAAATATAACGTGTAGTCTTTCACTAGTAAAGACCATAATATGAAAGGTAAAATAGTAAACATAATATGAAAGGTAAAATAGTATTCTTAAATGTAAAAACTTTATTTTTCTTTTCTTTTCTGTTATTTTTCAAATAAAAAATAAAATTTTCTCCACTTTTTAGCAATTATATATCTTTTCAAATAAGATAAAGAAATTAGAGCTATAGGATTTACTGAGTATGAAGCTTACTTGGGACAAGACACGTAGATAATGTCTTATTGAAGCTAATAACCGATGTTTTTAAAATTGAATCAATAACTAAATCAATTTAATAGATTATTTTTAAATTTTAAAATATATAAATAACATTATTTTTAAAAAAAAAATAGTATAATGTGATAAAGTAATAATACAAAATTTAGAACTATTTCTGAACTTAAACTTTTAGTAAAATAATATAATTTTAATTTTTTTATTTTTTATAAAATGGTGTAGTTTTATGTTAAATCAATTTAATCCAGTTTTGATTTTTTCTAATTTTCTTATTTGATTATTTTTTTTATTTTAATTTATCTTTTAGTTGATCAATTTGTCATTTTAATGGAACTGAATTACAAATTAAAATTTAATTTCATTAATCTAATTAATTAATTCAGTTGGATTTTAAAAATATTGTTAATAATTTTAAACGTGATGGTCCAATGGTTGAGGATTCATATCAAATGCCGCAAAAAGCTTGCAATAAAACAATCAGCAACCTATTAGCTATATAAATGGAGGGTGTATTTAGAGGTCCAACTTTGTCGTTGATTGATTGGACAATTTTAGTGTCAATTTTCTTGTTGGTATTTATTTATTTGATGTTCCGCCGTTTCAACATTCTTTTTTTTTTTTTTTTTTTGGGTTTCATAATATCAATGACGTTTTTTTAACTGTGATTATTTAGTTTAGTTAGATTGGAAACTAAACCTCCGTTTTTTATATTTAAAAATATATAGTTTTTATCTGATTTATTAATAAGCAGAAATTATTTTCTAATAATTTTTAAGTACCTAAACCTAGTTCTTATATATAGTAAAACTATGTTGTTTTATTAATTAGTTTATTCATATACTGAATTTAATCAAATTTAATTTGATTTTTACTTTGAATTGATTTTGCTCACTCCTATATATAATGTGTTGCTCCTTATTCAATTTTTTAAATATAGTAATTACGGGCAGTAGTTTTGATGAAATATTGTTTGCTTTAGGAGATTTGATGTAGTAGTGTTAAATTTTATTGATAAATGATTAATAAGAAAAAAATTAAAATAAAATTAAAGATATTATGATTATTTTTTATAAATTTAATAGTAAAATAAATTGAAACTTTTAAGTTAATAATGTTGAAATAAAAAATATTTTAATTATTGGCATAAAATAAATAATGAAATAACATATTAAATTAACGCAAAAAGATATCATTGTATTTTATTAAAAATGTTGACTTACCTTAAAGTAGATTCTAATTATAAATACTTTTGAAAAATAATAAATATTTTATATGTACATTATACTTAAATATAATTAGTCGTAAATTTGTGCATTCTAAAAAAATATTATAATAATAATTTCTTAATAAAATTAATATTTTATTTTACTAAATAATTAATTTTAATTAATTGTTATTTTTATTAAAGTTATTTTCAAGTAAATAAAATAATAAAATAAATTTCTTAAAATTTATGATTATGTAAGGAGATATTGTCACAAAAATTGTTTATCAATTCATATATTTAATCTTATGTGACATAATTTTCAAAAAATTTATTAAATTTAAATGAAGTAATTTTTTATAACAAACAATATAAATAATATTAAATATTTTACAATAAAGATAAAATTAATAAATAATTATAAATTAAATATATGTGTGTGATATAATTATAACAAAAAATGTCTGTTGATTCATATTTATAATTTTAAGAAAAAATTTGTTAAATTTAAATGAAATAATTTATGATAAACTATTACACTACCGTTAGATTTTATATACTCAAAATTTTAAACAATCAATAAAATGAATATAAATATTAGGTTTATTTTTAAAAATTTTATTTTATAATTTTTTGTTTAGAAATTTATTTTTAAATTTTTAATTTTTTATTATACAATATTAGTTTTTATTTAAGATTTATACTATTTATATTTTTTTTTCTTATTCAAAAGGTTTTTTTATATAATATTATTTTTTAAAAATTTTTATTTAATTTTTTGATATAATATTTTTATAATATAATATAAAATAATTAATATATATTATTAATTTCAGTCTCAGAATTAGTTTTAAATAATTATTTGTCATTTATAAAATAATTATATCTAATATTGCAAGTGTCATTATTTTATATTATATTACCAAAAACAACCATATCAAAAAATTCTAAATAGAAAATTTTAAAAATTAATTGTAATATAAAAAGACTTTCTAAATAAGGAGTTATAAACAGTAAAAATTCTAAAAAAATTGTAATATAGAAAAACTTTCTAAATAAGGAGTTATAAACAGTAAAAATTCTAAAAAAATTTAAACAGAAAATTAGAGAAATTTAAAAGGTAAAAATTTTAAACAAGAAATTAGAAAAACTTAAAAAGTAATAATATTAAACAATAAGCTAAAATTTAAAATTCTAAGTATACAAAAACTAGCAAGCAATGTTATAAATTACTTCATATAATTTTAACAAAATTTCTCTTAAAACAATGCTACATAAGATCAAATATATAAATCAATAAATAATATTTTGTTATAAATAATAATATTTTTTATAATTATCTCATCTATGTATATATAATTTATAATTATCTATTAATTTTATTTTTTATTATAAAATACTTACTATTATTTATTTAATTCATTATTATGAATTATTTTACTAAAATTTAATACACATATTTTTGAAATTGTGCTACTTAAAATTGAAAATATCAATCAATAAATAATTTTTAGTACAAATATTACTCTATATAATTATAAATTTTTAGAAATTTATGTTTTTATTTTATTTATTTGATAATAATTTTAATAAAATAATAATTAATTATTATATTTATTTATTAAATTTAAAATTAAATATATTTAAAATAATAATCAATCTACATAACGCATGAATTGAAAATTAATAATATATAATTATATTGTTCATAATTATTTAACAAATGAGAAAATGAGAATATTAGACAACAGAAGTAGTATTTGTGATTTGACATATGGAATTGCTGTTGTTTCTACCAAACATGTAACTATTACACTGACATATGGATCTATAGGATCCACTTATATATTAACCTTTTTGGGTCCTTTGTGTCACAAAATAATTCTTTTTGTAAACCCCTTCCGCCTGGTCCATTATTTTTTTTATAAACAATATACATTCTGTATATATATGCTTTCTATCCGTTTTCTAACCTGGCCTATGTTTTGTGTGTTTTAGATAGGAGTGATTTTGTTGATTAATCATGATAAAAAATATTTAAAATTAAAAATATTTTAAAAATTAATTAAATTAAATTAAATTAATAATTTGAAATATCAATTATTAATTTTTATTCAATATAAATAATTGTACTAATCCGAATTGTCATCCATAATATATATGAATATACACTATTTTTTAAAAAAAATATATGAAACATTTAAATATCAAATTGAATTAAATCGATTTATTAATTTGGAATGTCCTATCTAAATTGGTTCGAAAATTGATTCAATTTGAAATAGATGTTTTGTCATTTTAATCTAGTACCAATTATTTATTTTTCAAATATTCAATTTTTTATCCGATTTTAAATAGTTTCAAATAATCAATGCAAAACTAGATTCCATTACTCTAGTTTTAGAGATACAAAGAAATCGAGTTGAGTGGTGTATAACTCAAGCTCATACACAATAACAAGTATTTAATAGTAAAATAAATGAAACCTTTAAGTTAATAATATCAATATAAAAATATTTTAATTATTTCTATAAAATAAATAATGAAATAATATATTAAAATAACACACAAAGATATAATTATATTTTTATTGAAAAGAATATTGACTTACCTTAAAAGTAGACTGCACTCATAAACACTCTTAAAAAATAGCAAATAATTTATACGTGCGCTCTACTTAAATATAATTAATTGTTACATTTTTTTTATTTTTTATTTATATAATTAGTGAAAAATATAACAATATGCTAAAATAATAAAAATTAAGGTTTTAAATTTTAAATAACAAATATTAAATTAGTCAAAAAATGCTAAATTATCAAATAAATCTTTGAATTTGTTTCAAAGTGTTAATAAAAAATAAAATGAACTTTTTCGTCAAATTTATCCTTGAACTTGTATTATTTCATCATAAAGTTTTTTTTTTAGTTAAAATCACCCATGATTTTGTAATAATTATGTTTGATCATCCAATGATAGCAGATACAAGGTGAAAATGAGTTAAACAAAAATATAATCGTGTGTAAAAATATTGTCAAAAGTAACTCATTATATGGTGAAGAGTCCCTATAAAAGCAGGGATAAGAGAAAAAACTATTTTCGTCAGAATGATGAGGTAGAGGATGAAACATAGTTCTTACCTCGTTCACTTATTATTTTTAAGTTAATGTCTCATTTAATTAAAATTTTAAACTTTTATGATGAAATAATACAAATTCAGGAGATAATTTTGACAAAAAAAAGACTTTCATAATGCAATAATACAATATCATAGGTAATTTTGATAAAATAATATAAATTTATGGGTAAATTTGGCTAAAAAGTTTGTTTTGTTATTTTGTGATAAGTTTAGAAATTTATTTGATATATTAACACAAAAATGAATGCGTTCTTTTATTGTTAAAATATCAAATACGCCTTTAAATTTGTGCTTAAGTGACAATAAAAGACAAATATCATTGTATTCGTATTTTTTCATCAAAATTACATTTTAGTAGTGTTTTTATACATCATTATACTTGTGTTCAATTTTTTTTTTATATCTGTCACAGTTAGATAAATAAATATAATTATACGTTTAAAAAATATATTTAACATAACTGAACTCAAATGTATTTTAATAAAAACATAATTTTTCCTAAGTTCTAAAATTTTTAAATTCTAAAATCTAAAAACTACAGTTTTATTTTAATATAATAATGTTTTCACAAAATAATAACTTTATCAGTTCATTTAATTATAATAAATGGAAGAAACAATATGTTAGATAAAAATATAATGAATAATATTTGGATGGAATAATATAAATTTAGAGAATAAATTTAATAAAAAAATTATTTTATTTTTTATTATCATTTTAAAATAAATTTAAAAATCTATTTGCTAGCTGTCTTTTTCCCACATTAGTGACAGCCATGTACTGCAAAAACCACCATTTTTACTTTGATTGTTCACAAGTCACGGTCCTATGAGATGAACCCCTCGATATTTTTCAGCAACGTCATCAACTAATTCCAGACCTGACTGAACTTCCATATTTCCCAAATCTAATCATGTTCCCTTAGACGGAGAGACAGAGAGAGAGAGATAGGCATAGGCGTAGGGTCTATCGTCAGCGTTCCGGAAGTGATTGCTTTGCTTTCGGCTTTTTGTAAGCCAACGAATTTTCTAGAAACCCACATCCAGTTTGCGTGTCTTATACGACACCGAATAAAATAATAATAATAATTTAATCACGACTAAACTTTGTAATATTCTGGATAGCAAATTGAAGCAATTTTCATCCCCGTAAATTTCTCACTTTAAAAATAAATTTATAAAGAATATAGAATTTGATTTTTCCCATCCATATTTATTATAAAAAAACTTATATCTATTTTAGTTTAAGTTATAAAATTACTAATTAGATCTACATACTTGCTTATAAAAAAATAATAATTTTAAATTCTTTACATTAATTTTAAAAACAACAAATTTATCAAAAAATTTGACTTCATATGTTACAAATTAATATTTAATTATTACATAAAATACGATTTTCGAACTTTTAATCTTCTACACTTAGTTAAAAATAATATCAGCATTTCATCTTAAACAATAAATGGATATTAAAAAAACTTGTAAAAATTGAATAAAAGAAAGAAAATAAAAAGAAAGATAAAGGATAATATGTTTAGAATTAGATTGGATCTATTGGTCAAAAAGATAAAACTTAGAACTGATTAGTAGTTTGATTCAATTAAAAATAAGAAATTAGTCAGTATAAAAATGGTCAAATTTTTTAAAAAATCAATTAGAATAAAAAAATTGATCAAAACTGAAAATCAAATTTAGTCAATTTAATATAAAACTATAACATTTTGTGAAAATTTTAAAATTATTAAAATTTATACTATTTACTCGAATTTTAAATGTTAAGACTATTTTTCACTACATTATCATATTTATTATTTTTTCCTATCTTTAATATATATATATATATATATATATATATGTTGTGCGCAAAGAGTGTGAGCAATAAAAAAAATTTTAATAACAAAATAAAATTCATTATAAGATATTTAAACCTTACGGGATTATACTATTGTATCCTTATACTTTAATTTATATCTATCAAATTCTTAATTTTTTTATATATAGGACGTTGATGATAGGAAAAATAAGATTGATAAGAAAATAATAAATAATAGTTTTAAAAAATACAAATAACATTAATTTCACAATTAAAAATACTAAAATGTAAAAAATAAGTAAAATTAAATTTGTGGCCATATTTTTAATTTTGTCTATTATATAATATTTTTTAAGTAATATAATTTTTAAATTATTTTTAATAACTTTATATTAATTGAATCTATCTTAATCTTATTATCACAAGATACATATTTAGATAGTCTAAATCAAGACAATCGTAGAGATAGTTCAAAGAAATAAAGATCTAAAAGTGCAACATTTAATATGTCTTTTATACTTCTAATTTATACTATTAAGCTTTTATACTTCTAATTTATACTATTAAGCTCTTTTTAATTGATATTAGGAGTAATTTTATAATTATTATTATTTTCACAAAAAAAGATTTAATAAAAAATAATAAAAAAGATTTAATAAAAAATAATAAAAAGTTTTAATATATAAAATCACAGTAAAAGAGTTCAACAGTATAAATGCAAAACGTTCAAGGGTTTTAGATACATACATTTGCCTTGGTGGAGGGTATGTCATTGTTTTTAAAATTGGACGGGTCATTAAGTTATCAGTTGATTGATTAGCATATCGATGGACACAATCAATTTGATTGAAATTTAATTAGTTTAATAATAAATAAAATTATAAAAATATTATAAAAATAATTTTAAACACTATAAATACATTTATAATATTTAAAAATATAAACACTACCTTGAAAGTTAAAATCATAGATAATTGAACCCATTACTAATCCGGTTTTTAATTTATCAATTGATCATTAGTCCGATTTTCAAAACACTGTAATTGTATAGCGAGCGAACAAACACAGGAAAGAAACATATAGAGAGGAAGCGCTGACCTCACCTGACCGATCCAAGTGCCTGCGATTTTTTTTACAATTAATTAATTACTAAATGCTCGAATATTTTCTTTTTCAAAATTAAAAAAAAAACCTTCACCCGACTATTTTTTTATAAAATCAATCGGTCCATCGATCACCATGCAATATTTTCCCCTCTAATCCTCTACTCATTTTCCGTTTGTTTCCCGCGAATCAAAATTGATTGCAATCAGACCGCAAAACATTCATTTTACCGCTACCCGCCGCGTGTTCCTGACGAGTGAGTTCCTTTGTTTTTAACTGGCTTTGATTTTGCTCTAATTCGTAAGATTATTTAGTAGTTGTAGTTTGTGTTGGATAAGAGGAAAACCCCAATTTTGATTTGTAGTTTGTGTTGGATAAGGGGTAAACCCCAATTTTGATTTGTAGTTTGTGTTGGATAAGAGGAAAACCTAATTTTTGAGTGCTAATTTGTTGAGGGATCGATGCGATTGTGGATTGACAAGCCTTTATTTATGGATCTGGGGTTTTGTCCTTGGAATGGAAAATTGGACGTGCAAAATTGATTTCAGTAGAAGTGTTTGGTGTTTGGATTCTGGTTATTTATAATTATTGACATAACCACAAATTCTTACTGGTTTTCGTCAACCTTGTTATGTTGCTACACATGAACTTTGGTGGTGTTTGTTTGGTGGATATTGTAAGGAATTATATTCACTGTGTATGTTTGTTTATTGAACTCGTTTGTTTGCTGTGTTTGTGAATGTCGGTGAAATTGTTCTGGCTTGTTGATGTTATACAATGTACAGGCGGTGAGGATGTCCACTGCAGCACGGAAGAGACTGATGAGAGATTTTAAGAGGTTGCAACAGGATCCTCCTGCTGGGATTAGTGGTGCTCCTCAAGACAATAATATTATGTTGTGGAATGCTGTTATATTTGGGTACGTTGGGAGGAAATGATGTGCCGTTGATTTTTTTTTGCTTCTTGTTTTATTTATTTTCGTCAGTTCCTTGATTTAAAAGATGTTAGATGATTAAGTTTCCAATTGAGTTGCTTATGCTCTTTATTTGTTGAATCGCAGGCCTGATGACACCCCTTGGGATGGAGGTAAAGTCAACATGAAAGCATGATCTGTATTGAAGGACACACCATTTACTAATTGCAATTTAGTTTTTCTTTTAATTGAACAAATTTTAAGTGACATTGTGCACATTTTGGTGATAATCTTGTCTTGCTTATATTGACACCTCAAAATGTGTTATTTTTTGTTAGTAATTTTGAGAGGTTCTTGCTAGTTGTTTAATGTGCTTTTATTTCTTTGCCTGTGTTCTCCTCATCTGAGCCTCTAAGCTTGATTTAGAGCTATCTAATTTAGATGCAGTTGATTTGTCTGTAGATTACTTTATTGAATTTTATTATTTTTATCTAAGATAGCTAATTTCTGTAGTGGTTCCTATCTGGTCTTTCTGCTACCTTGGGCTTATTTTTCTACATAACATGCAGTGTTTTTTGTTAGATGTTTAGACCATTATGTCAACAATGTGTTGAGATGGGAATGTTCTCTCCTATTGTTTGCTGGAATTGGTTTGGGATCTCATTGAGTTAGTCTCTAGCTTATTCAGGGTTTGATAGGATTTTGGAACAAGTAGGTGTTCACCAATTCTTCTCTATTTTTCTCCTATCACAACCCTTCAAGGATTTTCCTTCTCTACTTTGAATATCCACAGCCATTCCAAGAAGTGCTTTACCGAACAGCGCAAGATCTTTGATCCTTAGACTTCCATAATCACCATTCTTGTTCTTCTTTGTGGTGAGCTGTGATTTCAAGGGTAGGTAACTTGAGTGCGGTGGTACTCATCAACCTCAAAATGAGGGTATAGAGATTTTTTTTTTTTGGTAAATGAACCAAAGAATTTCATTACAAAAAACATCGATTACAACCTAAAAACTCACCACAGGATAACCAAGGAGCCATAGCGCCATCTCAATAATGTTTTACAAATTCCAAAAGTACAGTATTCTGAATATTTAATGAACTCTATCTGCATTTGGTTGAACTGAATTAAAAATGAACCAAAGAATTTCATTAAAAAAACAACAATTACAGCCTAAAATCTAAGCACAGGATAACCAAGGGGCATAGCTCCATCTATATGATGTTTTACAAATTTCAAAAGCATAGTATTCTGAATATTTAATGAACTCTATCTGCACTTGGTTGAACTGAATTAAAAATGACCGAATTTCTCTCCTTCCAAAGACACACAGAAGCACAAAAAACAATTTTCCTAATTCTGCAAATTGGACTTTTACCAGCAGATCTCCTTGAAAACTAGCTCATCTCTCCAGTCCATCTAAAGCCATTTCTACGTGTTCCGGATTCTACTAAAACTTTAGACCAGATATCAGTGCAAGACCCACAATCAAAGAATAAATAATGAATTGATTCATTATCAATGCTGCAATGAACACATCTATCAGATCCTGAACTTCCCATTGTATTATTGTATCCTTGTTTAGTAATTTGTTGTGAATAGCCATTCAGGTAGTAAAGCTTTGTCTTGGGATCACAGGAGGTGCCCACAACAACATAGACCAGGAGACTTTAGGTGTAGAAGGAAGTAAAGCATTCTTTAGTGGAGAAAATTTCAGATTTAGAAGCCTTGCAGCAAATTACATCTACCTTTATAGCATCAAGTTGGAAATTCTGCTTTATAAACTTCCACGCTCGAAGCTATGCCTCTCTGATCTTCATTCAATGTGTTAATGTGTTAGACAGTTATATAAATGAGGCTTTATATTCCATTATGTGATGTAACTTATTTATATGAGACTTTATATTCCATTCCTTGATGTAGCTTGGTAGCATTTCTCATCAACTTTAATTTGAGAGCAATCCTATGTGGTTAGTAACTTTGAAACTTGAACAAGGTGGCATCTGCATAAAGCTGATTTTTGTGCTAAAGTTAGAATTCTTTCGTGGTCAATATTATGGGGCCTTCTTAAGTTCTTACATGTTTGTTATATTACTAGTAAACTCATACTTGTTTTGGAGTTGCTCAGGAACGTTTAAGTTGACACTTCAGTTCACAGAAGATTATCCAAATAAGCCCCCAACTGTTCGTTTTGTTTCTAGAATGTTCCATCCAAATAGTAAGTCAGATGCAAGAATTCTCTCTCATCTTCTTGTAATATCTTAAATTGTATAGCTGTTGGTTCAATTAAGATGACTCATGACTGCATGAAAAATCCTGGAAATGTTCATATTCTGTCAATGTCTATATTGTTTCCCTTTGGCTTGTCTAAGCTATTTCATTTATTGTTCATGTGCAATTTCACAATGTGCAGGTATTGTGCATCCTTGTCTTTTAGTTTTATGCATCTAGCAAAGTAAGCCTGACAATGAATTGTTTTGAAATTGCAAGCTGATTGTGTAGGAAAACTGGTACAACTTTTTATACTTATTGATAATGTAGTCTTACTTGTTAAACAAAAGAAAAATTAGAATTACACCAATCAATAGCCTTAATGTTTCTCGTCTTCTTTCCAGCAAGTCAATCTTGTTCACTGCTGCATTGATTGTTTGTAGTTAGTATTCAGTCTCCTATATCATTGAATGCTGAAGCTGAGAGAGATTTATGCTGTGTGTTAAATGTGGCTTTTCGTTATCTGGTTCTAAGTTCATACTTTGATTTGCATTTTTCTTCAGTTTACGCTGATGGAAGCATTTGTTTGGACATCCTACAGAATCAGTGGAGTCCTATCTATGATGTGGCAGCCATACTCACATCAATCCAGGTAATAAATTGTCTCTCAACAATTTCCTTGTCTTAGTGATATTTTGTCTATAAATAATAATTAACATTTTCAAAGAATCTGCTTCCGTATAAGTGTGTGATATTTAAATCTCAACCCACAATTTAGAGGTCTTTGTTGCTTGGAATCCATCTTCTCTTGTTAAACTCTCTGAAAACAAAATTTTGGTTGTTTCCATGTCCAGACTGCTTCTTGAAAGCACTGACAGATTGCCTTCTTGATAAAAACCAAAAAGTTTTTCCTATTCTTCTTGATCATTACTGTTGCACCATGTTGAGTGCCCAACCCTGCTGAATAGGTTCTCTGGCTATGAATGTGTGCATTGCCTCATCACTTTTAGTTCTATAACCAGGAGGTCGAACACTTCATCTCTATCTCCTGGTTGTCAGTCAGTTTTCCAACAGTTCCCTTTTAGTTCTATAACCAGGGGGTCGAACACTTCATTTTCTATCTCCTGGTTGTCAGTCAGTTTTCCAACAGTTCTCTTTGGTATTAGCCTAGATATACTTTGGTTGAAA
Organism: Omphalea diandra; assembly: GCA_949677035.1. NCBI lineage: Eukaryota > Viridiplantae > Streptophyta > Magnoliopsida > Malpighiales > Euphorbiaceae > Omphalea > Omphalea diandra. Next base: position 13,201 of record CATIWR010061212.1, read on the forward strand.
TGTTAGATGTTTGAATTTTTTGGAAGATTGGATATTGTTTCCCCATCCTTTAAACATGGCTTAGTTTCATTCGTAGACATTAAATGTATAGTCCTGCAGACTACTCCTAATTATGAAGCTACATTATAAAAGTTTAATTGGTTATTTTGTATACATTTCTGCCAAATATAGAAATAAACTTATTGAACAAGAACCAAAGCTGTGTGATTTGATTGACACAATGAGAAGTTTGGTGTGTGTGTTGAAACAGGGACGCCTCCACTGCCCCCCAAAACATTATTTTTTACATAAATATTAAATTGATTTTATTAATAAAATGGTTGCCCCCACAAGAAAAAAATTTTATAGTTACCTCCATATTTATTACATTTACTAAAATTTTTTTTTGACATAATAATTTGATTTACATATTTATAAAGTTTAATATACTAATTATCATATAAGAATAAAATTAATTAATTTGAACTAATTAAGTTTTTGCTTGGCTATGAACTTATTAATATATTAATTAAAATAAAATGTCATCCATGTTACAAATAATGTGTTAATATAATTCCATTTGATCTTGATTTGCATTTGAAACACACATCATCAATCTTTTGTGTATTAAGTTCAGTTTTAGCTTTTAAATTATTATTATTATTTCTATCAGGCGTATCGTAGTATGATTAGTATATCCCATGTCTACTTTTATGAATAATTTGATTAAATAATTAATTTTTTAAAAACAATTAAATAACTAATTGATTGTGTATGTATAAAAAGTAGTATTCTTAGTATATTAAAAATAAATAACAAAAAATCAATATTTTACTTTAATAAAGCCATCACGAATCAATATTCAAGTTCAAAATTTTTAATACTAATAAATCTCCTTTTTTTAAAAAAAAAAAAAAAAAAGAGAAAGGAATAGTTCTGAATTTTTGCTTACTGATATTAAAATACTTTTGTAATGCTCTATTTAGAGATTGATTTAACTAAAAGAACTAAATTTACAATCTTAGAATGGAAAACTATTGGAAGATTGTGACAAATTTGGTAATTATTAGAAAGAATATTTATATTATATAATTAGCTTTACTTGTAACCACATATTTGTTGGTGGCGTATATATATATTTGTCGCCACTAATAAAATTTTCTGGATCCATCCCTATGTTTAAATTACCAAGAAGTTCAAGGATCAAGGTGAAACTAAGCCGTTAACCATTCACGGCTCCTTGTGCAAGTGTTTGCATGTTTCATCTTCAAATCTGCAAAGGAACTGAGAAACCTACATATCCTTCAGTAAAATTTGAGGAATTTATCCACTTATGTGGAATCAGTGATTCATTCAAGCATTTATATGTGCACCATGAGGATGTATCTGTATTCATATGTGCACACACATTCATGTGGGTACTCTCTCATGCTTTTTACTTAACTGGCTGCTATCTTTTTTAGTGTGCTCTCTACATTTTAGTATTTTTCTATGTAGCGCAAGGACACTTGCTGTTCCTTTTACTATTTTAATTGTGATGTTTAGTCACTATGTGTACCATGAGCATTTATCTGTAGTCAGATGTGCGCACACATTCATGTGGGTACTCTATCATACTTTTTACTTAACTGGCTGCTATTTTTTTAGTTTGCTCCTTACATTTTAGTATTTTTCTATGTAGCGCAATGACACTTGCTGTTCCTTTTACTATTTTAATTGTGATGTTTAGTCACTATTATTCTTGCTTTGTTGTAGTCATTGCTCTGTGACCCAAATCCAAATTCCCCTGCAAATTCAGAAGCTGCTCGAATGTTTAGTGAGAACAAGCGTGAATACAATAGGAGAGTACGTGAGATTGTTGAGCAAAGTTGGACTGCGGATTAGTTTCACTTAGTTTGGCAACAGAGCTTGAAAAGGTGTCCCTTGCCCCGTTAAAAAAACATTGAACTCAAAATTGTGGTTGCCCTTGCCGATTGTTATATGTTTGCTTGGCTTATGAGGAAGGATGTTTGGCCTCATTGCAATGTTTGTTGTACCTGCTTATGTTGTCTTGTGCTTGCAGTTTTTTTCTTCTATAAAAAAGGGGGTAGAAATTCTCCTTTATCATCGATTCTCTGCCTGGGTTAAGTAGATAGCAAATTGCTTGTTATCACAAGTTCAAACTGGAGTTGTTCAAGTCCAAATTACTTTCGACCAAAAAAGAAAAAGTCCTAATTATGCAGAGAGGCCCAGAAACTGAAGCAAGCGTATCAAATGAAGATAACATGATTAATGAATATTGAATTAGTGTATTCTGGTCTGAATTGTTTCACTTGATCAAGTTCATGCGGTTCTAAATTTTTCATTCGTGTCTTATATTCAACGGTACAGTTATAATATGCTTATTAAGCTGGTCCGAAATGCTTATTAGTCGGGTAGAGTTCTAGTATTTGAGGATCAAACGACAGTATATTTTGAGAATCGAGATGATCTGCAAATCTGCACTTCAGCCATTTGCCTCCATTAAACATCTGAACTAGTTGCTTGGATGCCCTGCTTAGCTAAATGCTGGAATTACCGGTGGTTTAAAACTATTCAAGGCGAATTGTGCAACTCCTCAGCTACTTGAAACTTCTTTTTTAAAACTTAATTTTTTGCATTAAATGGCTTTTGTAGGGATGTATTCCTTCTATTTCAAAATATATATCATTCAAGATATTTGTATGAAGATTAATAAATGTATTTAATATATAGAAAAATATTATATATTATCTTTAAAATGATTATTTTCAGTATTTATTATTATTGTATACACCAACTAAAAGTATATGTTTTAAATAAATGAAGAATAGATAAAAAATAGAGAAAATTTATAAATATCTATTAAAAATTATGTATTTTGAAACAAAAATTCTAATATTAAAGAGCAAAAGTTCATAAGACTCGAGTGAACAGTTTTTGGCTCTAAAGAAGTACCCCACTGTTAGGGTGAAGGTGACATGAAGCTCCTTGCCCATCGGGTGAAAACATTCATCCATCCAATAAGAAAGATTCTCCGACCCGACAACTAGCGGGAACTTGTCCATTGAGTGGGGTTCCATTACTTTTCGCAATTTTCAGCTTGCCATTTTGGTTTGCTTGACTAAAGAACAATTAATAATGAGTGAGGGCACTGAAATTGTTGATATGGTATGACATCATCTTCTGTTTTCTAGTTTTAAAAATAAAAATAAAAATTCATCTTTTTATTGTTAAAATATATCTTGAAAAATGGTGTTTTTAAAATGATTTTGTGTTTATATTTTTGAAATTTAAAAAGAAAACCGAAAATTATAATACCACAATAATATCAACCCTCTTTTATATCACTCTTCATTAAATCAAGTAATATGAAGACAAATCAATAAGCTATAATTGACTACTATCAATAATCTGTCATAAGCATGGTTTTCAAATCCAGATTGATTGGCTTAAGTTAACTGTTAAAAACAAAATAAATAAAATCTTCTTAAATTTTGATTAGTTCAATAAAAAATTGTCAACTTGATTAGTTCGAACTAAATTCACCCTCTTTATTTTTTTATTTTTATATATTTATTTTCAACTTTAAAATTATATTTATTAAATTTCATTATAATAAATACAATGATTGCTTTTATTTTTATGTTTTAAATAAATATATCATTATTTTCAGCTCTACTTCAACTATCTTTTCATAAAACAGAGTAAATTATTATAAAGAATAATTGAAAATATGATTTATTAAAATTTTGTTGATAATATATTGATGATGTTTCAATTATTTTCACAATATATAATCTTTATATGTAATAAAATACTATTTATTATTTTTAAATAATTAAAAAAAGTTTCATATTTTATAATTATCATATGTAAATAAAATTTATGTTTAAAACTTTTTATTTATAAAATATTTTATATTTATTATTATTAAATAAGTCATTTATATAATATTAAATTATTATTTTATTATTCGATTATTCCCCGTCTCACTCAGATCGATGTCTGAATTGAATTTTAAAACCTTGATTAAGATATTTGATTTTAGATGATAGCCAAGAATGAAATTTTCTTTGCTCGAACCGTGAAATATAGATCCTACAAAGAAGACGCACATCACGCAAATCTCAGATTCTTTCTGGACATCGTTCAGTAGAGATTTCTTAGATTGAACTCTGAAGCTGCAAAGTCAAATTCTTTCTAGATAGTCCAATAAAAATTTCTTAGATTGTAACTGTTAAACTCCTCCAGAGAAAGATGAAATTGCTAAACAAGAACTTGATAAATAGGATTTTCTGGCAACCATTTCAATTAACTACCTACCCAGAGCACCACGAGCTTCCTAGAATATGGATCGATGTTGGGCACATCAATTTTGTGATCAAATAATCGACTTTTGTTTACATCGTGCACTTTTCTTCATGATAATAATCTTCAGAACTTGAACAACATTCACTCAGTATGACCTTTTCCTAAAGGTCCACCAATGTATTAGTCTCTCTCTATGGTTTTGAATCGAGTCACACGTCTCTTAATACTTTCGTCCCATATAAATCCCTTATAAGAGTGAAGTAGATCCTCCAGCTCCATTAACCCATAGATGTTTTCACGTTTTACAATTTTCAAATTACACATTATTCCCTTATCTTAACTTCTTAAAGATCCAGTACAAGGAGGATCTGTTACTTCATTCACTAAGCCAGGCAAGCCATACAGAAATGGTCAATACAAGCCGCAACTAATGCCATAACAGGTTTCCATAATTTCCACGGCCCACATTGCAGATTTCCACCACAAGATGAGGAAAACCTACAATCTCATCAAAATTCCTAGAATGATTCTCCTATCAACAACTTTGATACAAGACAGTTGGAAGGAAATAAAAGATATGCACCATTGTTCTAGGCCTCTTCACTAATGTCATCTGGTTTAATAGAATTCGCAAAGGCGTTCCAACCTATCAGGTATGGCAAGACATACTGCAGAAAGCAAGAGATGAGATGACATGGATTAGAAAAAGCTACATACCTACCAATAAGAGTCGACTCAGTATGCATGCAGGTAACTGCAGTTGGAGTTGGAGAGTTAAAAGGTTCAACATCGAAAAATGATATATATATATATATATATATATATTCTGAGAAAGCAATATTTGTTGAATGCATGTAAGAAACTCAGTTTCTAAGACCATCCCAAAAGCAATACATTAGGCACACTATACCTTCTAAGACTGCATTGTTGCTTAGACAATGAATGTTTAGTTCTTTTTATATCTTTTTCCTTTTCTTTTATTTTCACTGGAACATAAAATATCTTTTAATTTAGTCCAAACAGCTGAACAATATTTTGAATGACCAGTGTACATCAAAGACTGCTTTTATTTTGTATGTTCTTCTGTTTCTTTATTGATTACTAAGGACACTACTGGATATTGATGAAGAAAGCAATGATGCAACAGCTCAATTGAAACAGTTAAATTCTCTTCTTGTAACGATCATGTTAACATAGGTGTCAAACCAAATCTCTCTTTGCAATTGCAGATGTGTGCATGTATAATGAGAAAGAGAGAATTGTAACATACGTTAAAAGCTGAGATGAGAACAGTGTATTCTGCTCTGCTAACAGGAATGTAAATGCTTTCATCCAGATTAAGAATTTTGTTTTGAACACCTTCAAGAATGCCACAAAGAAAACCAAAAACAGAAGTTTAGGCGAGTAAAAATAATCACCTTTGAAATTTCAATAACAAAAAACATAACTGATCCTAACTTTGTCTGATTACCATTTACACAAGTACCTATGACATTTTGCAACACATTTTTTATTATTATTATTTTTTTATCTTCTGTGTTTATGTCTGCATGTGCTTTGTGCCAAAGTGGTGATGGTATTTTACATCAGAGGCTCTTATTGGGATTTCTTTAACCAGTGGGATTCCAGAATCTCTCTGTACGTACATAAAATATTTTTTCTTACCTTATAATTAGCTTTATATCGCTCTTAGTTTCAACTTTCTTTTCCTTCTATATAGAAAAATACCTCCACCCAAATAATGCAAATAATGTTGATAAATAAGAAGCATTCAACATGATACAATTGGAAAAACATTAAGACAGATGATCAAATCGAACAAAATAAATCACCACAATATTTTGCATTCCTAGTTTCAACTAATATGTCCATCTGTGTTGAATATTACTCTATTAATTAACATGCCAGTTTTTCAAAATCTCAGGACACTCGTGCAGAAATTGTTGCATCACATTCACATCTGGATCCAAATAAAACATGTTTAGTATGCACTTCAAAGAATTCAGGGGCAAAGAGTATTACTTAGATTAAAGAAGTAGCCAGGACCATCTGGAAGTGGCTCTACCTTCAACACCTTCCTGACCTTGCCTTCATCACTGCAAACTTCCAGCAATTTTGTTAGAATTGGGTTGCTCATTGGAACACAAGAATAATAGAGGTGGCAACCACATTTATTTTTCTCCACAGCAAGGATGACTAGAAGTGAATCAGTTTTTCCTTCACAAGTACACATATAACATGCATGCAAGATTGATATATTGAGCAGATGACTCAATATAAAAGTTTTCAGGAATTTTTTTTACATATTACACACAAGTTTTCAGGCTTCCATGTCAGAAAAATCTACAAGATAAGCAGATAGCTGAACACATTTTACATCAGACATGAGCAAGAAATGCATCTATGAATAGCAAAGGACAATCATTTTACAATTTTATGGTCCTTGATTGTCATAGTGGAAACAAATGATTGATAAACAAGTAAACAAATGGAAGAAAAGTTCAGAAGCAACTTCAAGGTCACATCCCACATCCAAGTTCAAATTTAGTACATGAAAAATTGTATAATACCTTCTTCCCTTATTAGGATCATGGAAAAATTCACATGCATCTCTAGCACCAAGGCTGACTATAGTTCCAATCTCTACCACTGATAAAGATAACACCTGTAGCCAAGCAAGAAAAAATCAAGGGGTAAGTTATTCACACAAATTGAGAGATATGATAGTCACTTGCATGTCAAAGTCAATAATAATAATAATAACAACAACAACAACTATTAAATCATATTTCTATGGTGAAAGATATTTCACCAAGCTTTTGAACGAAAAATTTCATAGTTTTAGCTGGCATGACCACAAAGTATTTTCAGTCAAACTTGACAGGAAACTAAATGTGGAAATAAATCATTTCAAACAAAAAACTCTACATTTTGAAAAAGAAATCTAAAGTGTATTATAGTTTGTTATATTTGTAACATTATCTACCAAAGCAGTGAAATTAAAACCAGAGAATTCCATCATCATTTCAACAAAACTTACAAAATCAAACTCTTTTATTTGGAATTTCATAACACATTGGAAACAGAAACAACCCCTTATAATCCAGTAATGCAAACATTAACTGCTTTCTCCCCCAGTCATACTGTCGTACACCTGCAGCAGGCGCAAATTGTAACAGCACCAAACCTTCCCTAGCCACTTTAAACGCCCCAGACTGCATATCACACCAAAAATAAAAATAGAAAACAAAATACTCAACCAAAAAACAAAACACTACAATAACAAAGCAAGACAGAGCACAAACTCACATCTAATGCAACAAACTCAGGCGCTTGAGGCTCCACGGTAAGAGCAGCCTTCCCTTTATATATTGAATGGTTCGCAAACACTCTAGGCGGCATTTCTACAACTGCACAATATATAATACCGAATAAATAAACACAAAAAGCATTAATTTTTTTATATTATGAGGTGCGAAAGCGAAAGGAGTCAAACAAAGAAACCTAGGGGTGGCGACTGCGGTCCGAAAGAAGTGTCTGCTGAGGGGAGTGAGGCGCTTAAATACTCCGATTGACGGCATTTGACGGCAAGATTTGCCTTGACGGAGGGTCTGGTTAGAGAGATAGTGAGAATGTTAGGGTTGAACGCCGCGGTGGAGAATGGGGAGGGGAGCAAAAATTTTAGGGTTTTGGAGTGTCGGCTGAGGAGATGGCGAGTTTAGCTGCTCCATTTTTCTTCTTTTGTCTTGCTCTCTTCCTCCTTTAACTTCCAACTGTATATTTATCGCGAATTTGAAACATAATGTTTAGTGCCGTTTGATGAAGTCGGTTGTCCGCCATCCCATGCCGCATGACTTGTTTGGATTGATGATTTATAAAATATTGCTGTAGGATTTGTTTGAATTGATGTTTTATAAAATATTAGAAAAGTTATTAATGAAATAGAATGGATGAGTTTGATTTGAAAAAGTGTTAAATTATATTTGTATTTGGAATGGTAGAAATGAAAAAAAATGATTTAAGATTAATTTTATTTATTTGCAATGGAATAAAATGAATTGTTAATTTAAAATTGATAAAAATATCTTTAAGTTAATGATTAATTTAATTTAATTAAAAATATTATGTGACTTAATGTAATCTAATGTATTATGAGAAATTAAATTCTTATATGAGAATAATTTTATTAATTTTGAGAAATCAAATCATTTATGAGAAATATTTCATGTCATGAAAATAATTAATTATGAATGATTTGTTATTTAATTTAAAAAATTTAATGTTAATTTATTTAAGTGAAAATATTATATTTATATTTAAGAGAATTAATATAAACATGTTAATTTATATATTTTATGAAATTTAATTTAATTATGGATGAATAATTTAATTTTATGCAAATTAAATATTTTGGGCATAGATTTTAATTATAGGAATTTTGATTATTATATTAATATCATTTTGATTATTATTACCATTAACTTAAAATAAACATGAAAAAATGGAAAAAGTAAAAAAAAAAAAAGAAAATAACACATTTTGGCCAAAAGCTCCAAAATGAGGGCAAAATGGTCTTTTCATTTTCAAATCCATGGAAACACTCCAATTTGGAGTGTTCAAATATGTTGGTTTGGGTTGGTTTGAAAAAGTTTACCAAAACCTTTCAAACCACTTCATTTCATTCTAATCCATTGTATCTAAACATAAAATTATTTTTTAAACCAATCTCTTCTATTCCATTCCATTATAAACCTTTAATCCAAAAATAGGGTAAATGAATTCAAAACTCAATGTTTATTTTGATTTTTTTTTATCAAACAAATAACTTTGCTATTTATTCTCTATCTTTAGAGTAATGAGATATTTTCATTTTGTAGATTTTCGCCATATATATTATTATAATATTATATAAATTAATACTCATACAATATATCAAAATAAATTTAAGATACAATACTTAATAGTTAATGTATTATTATATATTACTCGATAAGAGTATAATCAAGTTGGGTCGAATATGGTATTATAATACTTAATCTTAATTTATTTATTTTACTATGAGCTCAAGTTTAAAGTCGGGCTTTAATTTATTGTTGAAGCTTGATTTGTTGATTTTTTTAATTGAGTTTACTAGCTTAGTTAAATTACATTATTTTAGTACTAATTTCATTCTATCTTATATTTCTATCTAGCAATATATAATAATATTAATTTTATAAATTTAAAATTTTTTCTACTTAATATATTTCTGTTATGTAATTATATTTGTAATTTTAAATAATATTTTTTAAGAAAATAATTATTTAAAAACTTTATTTTTAGCCGTCACTTATTTTCAAGCAAAACTTAAAAATATTTGAGATTATTCATGAAAATGCATTGACCATAAATTTACGTTTGAGTTTAAATATATTTACTTAATGAATAAACTTGAATGAGTTTTCTAATAAGACAAACTCACAATTATGAGTAACTATCTTATAGCCCTACTATTAAACAACTATTAAATATTGATCTATAGAACTTTTTGATGAAAATTTGAATTTTCAGTCACAACGTTGATAAAATTGCGACTTTTTTTTTTTTATAAAACTTTAAAACATACTTGGTTTATATATTGGATAACAAATTACGATATATTTTGTTACTTTTTATAGAAAGATTAACTCATTTAGTAACTTAAAACAATGTGTGCGTGTGTATACACACACACGCTTTTTGTAGCACTTGCATTGCACACATTTTTATTTTTTAAAAATTTATAGTGTATTTTTAATTTTAATTATTTATAAAAATTTAAAAACTTATCAAATATATTAAAATATAATTATTATAATAAAATCTATTTAAATAGAACTTCTTTATATATCATTTTTTAATACATGTCTTTTTATTTTTTTATTTATTAATTATAACTTCTACTTTAGTTCTAAACATTGAAAATTTTCTAAACAGTAATGCTATATATAATTGAATATTTTATAACTATTAAAACTAAAATATATTTATAAATATTAAAAATTAATTTTTATTACAAATATAATTAAATAAAATAATTATAAAAATCTATTTTTAAATTTTATTTTCAATCGGTTTTTAAAGAAATCTAAGCATGCTCAATGCTTAGGTCATGCATCTTGGCTTTGCTTAACTTGATTTCGTTATCATGAAAATGCTTACTCTATTTATAATATAAGGTATTGATAAATTTTGTTTGATTTGAATTTTAATAGTGGGTGTATTGATAAATTATTTTCTATTTGGATTTTAATGATGAGTGTATTGATAAATCATTTTTCTATTTGGATTTTAATATTTATATAAAATAAATAAAAATTTATATATCTAATGATGAGTGTATTGATGAATCATTTTCCTATTTAAACTTTAATGCTTAAATATGATAAATAAAAATTTCTATACAATAATTGACCTTTAAAACAGTGATATTTTCATCGATTTTAAAGTTTTACTCTTATTCGTGCTTATATATATAATCAATATAAAATTATATGTATAATTTATTTTTTAAAATGAGTTTATATATATATATATATATATATATATATATATATTGTTTCTAATATAAAATCAATATAAAATTATATAAGTAATTTATTTTTTTTTTGGATTGTTATTATTTAAAACGAGTTTCAAGATTGTCTTTTACATTTTAAAAGGAAAGTACTCATGAAAAAGCTAGATTTATTAACCTTAATATTGTAACAAATTCATAGAGTGTCATTGCGTTGAAAAATTATTAAATACATATAACATAATAAAATTAAGAAATAATAAGCAGAGTTTCAGCTATATATATATATATATATATATATATATATAAAATTTTATCTACATTAATAAATATAAAAAAATATATGAAATAGCAATATTATGAATTTTTATTTTTATTTTAAATCCAGCCATAACATCCTTGTGATATTACTATTTACATAGCGAGAAATCTATTAGGAATGGTTATATAAAAATGATAATGAGTAACATAAATATAGATAATAATTTATTATCATAAATAATGGTTGATATATAATAATAAATAATGAAATAAGTAGTATGTATCATTTTACTTTAATTTTACAATTCCATTCCATTTTATATCCATCCTATTGTGTGTGAAAATGAAAAGCAATGATCAAACAGTTTTATTCATTAATTTTGAAATCATTTGCTTATCACTTGAATATGTCAAACACTTTTTAATAATAAGGAATGACAATAAGATTATCACTAGTTGACAATTAGCGTTACACTATTATATTAAATATATTATTTAAGATATAGTTATAAATATTAATAAAATTAAAATATTTAATAATATTTATTTTGTTTGAATATTAAAAAAAAATTATATTAATGAGATTTAAATTATCGTATCCATGGTTAAATAGTCTCATATTAATGAGATTTAAATTATTAGACTAAGACATTAGTTAATAATATTTATTTTTTAAAATAAGTAATATATAAAATAATTACTTTAATTTAATAATTTTATTTGATAAATTAATTAAGAATATATTAATAAAATTAAAAAATTTATTAAAATATTAATGATTAAATTAATATTTATTTTTTAAAATAAATAATATATAAAAATCAATTTTAAATATTTGTATTCTATTTATAATTATTTCAATTAAATAATTTTATAAATAATTAATATTTTATTTATTTACATATCAAATAATTAATTTAATAGTTAAATTTTTATTTAAAATAAATTTTAATTTATGTTAATATTTTTTTTTAAATAAAAATCTATTATGTATTCAGTGATCCCATCCGTCTACTCAATCCATCTGCGACTACAAAATATGATATGAGGGGAGAGAACGAATTTGACATGGCAGCTTATCCGAAACCAACACACAGACGCACACTGGCAAAAAGAAACAAAAGGGTCCTTCCCCTTCCTGCCACAAGATCCTCCTCTTCAATTTTCCCTCACTTGGATTTTCCAAATTTTTACGTTATCAAAGAAATCTTTGATAAATTTATCTTTTTTCGTCTCAAAGTCATTAGTTCTCTAACATCTCACATGTCAACCATATTCTGTAGCTCGCTTGGTCCCGTGTTTCCTCGATGGAGAAGCCACACGCACACCAACTCCACTACCCGCTTCTTGATTTTCCTTCATTCCAATAAAAATATCAGCTTTCTCTCGCCTTTAATATACTGCTCCAACAATGACTCTGTTTCCAAACAAAGCCAGGCATGCTCCCCCTTCTCTCTCTCTGTTTTGTATGCAGATTTTATTTTTATTTTTCTTAATTCCGTTTTTATGTTATGGCAGTTGGGTTATGATCCTTCACAAGAGTTACTCGGCCTCGACTCTGATGTCAAGCCAAGGTTTGATGCTATCATTTCTTTATTTTCGTATTCATAGCCTTGGTTTGGTTGCTTTCATATCTGAAGTAGGAACTGTGACATGTAATGCCTTATAAATTCATTTGGCAGTAATTCTGTGTCTGGTGCATCCGAGCCAAGATCTTGGTTTGGTCCTAATGGTCAGTATATTAGAGAGCTTCCTTGCCCTAGTTGCAGGGGGAGAGGTTATACTCCGTGTACAGAATGTGGAATCGAAAGATCTAGATTAGATTGTTCTCAATGTAACGGAAAGGTACCTTTTTTTTATTTTTTTTTTTTGCTGTTTGCACATTGTCATTTTACTATTCAGCCCAGCAACATTACCCTATGTTTAATGTCTAACTGATAAAAGATCACTCATAGTTAGATACAATGTACTTAGTGTAAGAGCTTGATTAACTTAAATATTTTAAAACACTTGTGCGAGATAACTTTGACCTGAGAATGGAGGGAAGATATAGTCTCTATCCTGTGAATGTTAACTTCATTGACTGCATAGAGGATCTCAAATGGCATCTAACCAATTGTTTTTACTGGGTTTAAACTAGAAAAGCATACATCTTCTCCATGCAAGGCTCATCTCCTTTTTTATTTTTACTTATTTGATTTTTACAAATCGCGACAGGGTATAGTGACTTGTCACCAGTGCTCGGGGGATTGTGTCATATGGGAAGAGTCAATTGATGAGCAGCCATGGGAGAATGCCCATTCAATGTAAGTTCTTTCTATCTGTTTTCAACCATTAATTTTTTATTTGATAAACTCACATCTTTCTAGGAGTGAGTAAACGGTTGGTTCGGTTAATTCAATTCGTTTTTTTACCAATATCAAATAAACCGAATTTTATATATTTAAAACTAAACCGAACTGAAATTTTTGAAAAAATCGAATTAACTGAAATTTATATGCCTATAAACTGATCAAAACCTATAAAAATTTGGTTTGGTTGATTAAATTACATATATTTTAAATATGATTTGATTAAAAATGGTTTGATTTATTAATAATTTCAAATTTTTCAAAAACTAATTTTTTTTTTTAAATTGAAACCGAACCGAACTGATTTTTATCAAAGGATTAAACCGAACTGAACTGAACCAACTTGGTTCAGTCAATTTTTTTGGCCCGGTCCGGTTTTTGCTCACCCCTACATCTTTCCCTTTTTTTACTTTTACCCTTTATCAACACCCTATATAAATATTTTCAATATCTTTGTTACTTGATTGGTGATACAAATGTGGATAACCCAAACCGGTATGCAATATTGTTACCTTTGCCCAAGGAACGATCAATAATTAAATAAAGAACTTTAATTTTCAACTAGACCTCTAAATAATTTATATCTAGCAACCTAAGTTACAAAAAATTAAAAGATGTTTAAGACCAAATCTAAAAAAAACTAATCAATTTTAAATTTAGAATTAAATAAGTTTGCAAAACTATTTAAACTCTCACTTAAATAACCTCCATAAATTCTTTCAATTATCAAAGAAAAGAACAATTTGTGGCAAAAAATCTGAATTATATTGATAAAAAATTGAGCATCAGATATATGGTATGACCTATTTATAGGTATTACAGTGCTTACTAACTAGGAATAAAAGATGCAAATCCTATTATAGCAATAAAAAAAAATAAAATAGGAAAAATGTCATATGCCTATTTGGCTAAGCACACATCCAAACTTTCTAAATATTATCTATATTACAATTCAAGAAATAAAAGAAAATATTTTCTAAAGAGAGTAGAATTCGACCAAGGAAGGAATAGAAGAATATTCTTAAAATCTTACATATCTTAGAAGATATTTGACCTCTTTTAGCACATGTGCCGCCTCCCCTATTTAGAAATATTGTTCTTTCACCAAAATATGTTTAGAATATTCTTGAAAGTATTTTGGAATATTCTATAACCTTATTGGAACTTCTAAAATCTTATTGAATCTTCTAAAACATTTTTGGTGCAATTTTCTTTATTTGTAGAGTTAAACTTGTAGATTTCATTTTGAAGATCGACACATGAAATGAAAAAATAAAGAAATGACTATTTTGCCCTTGTGAAGAAGATTGTCCAAATAAGGCAGATCCAAATATGACAGTTCCAAATATAGCAAGATTTGAAGTTTTTGTGATGTGTGCCTTCTTTTGAATGAGATCTCTTTGATAGTTCTCTTCACATTTTATAGCTTTAAGTTTGCCTCTAATTTGGTTCACATCAGTTGTCGCATCTGTTAGTAGACAACTAATAAAAGCTGTTAATCTTTTTAAGCACACACATGTGAACTACACACTGATAGTTGAATGCTTTGAATTCATTGCACCATGCGGAGTTCAGTTTTCTCATTTTTGTTACGCTATCATAAGATTGGTAGCATGACCTCTGTAGAAGCGTGTAGTAATTTGGGTGTGTTCCATATATTTAGAAGGGTTTTCGTAATGAATTGCTGCAATGTGAAGAATCAGGTTTGCCATGTTGATTCTCAATGTTATAACCCATAAGAATTCTCAAGTAATGATAAGAAGCTCTCTTGTTACCAAATCTTCAAGTTAGTATACTTTGACTGCTCTTTTTTGAATTGTATATTGGAGTTCCTTATTTGTGTAGCAGTTTTAAGGGTTCTCAAGGTTTGGCCTGCTTAGTTGTATTCATATTGGGGTCAGTTGATGACAGGCCATGATCCTGAATTCTGGTGCTTTTTCTCTTTTTGCCTTCTCAGTTCTCCACTCAAAGTCAAGGAGGATGATGAAATAGACAATTTAGAAATAAAGCTGGACATGAAGAAAAAATCTAAGCGTGTGTATAAATCACCACGTCCTGAAGTTGGACAGAAGATCAGCCGATCACTAAAAGTTGGTGACTTCAACCTTATCTATCATAATTTTGCAAGAAATTCATGAGATTGATATGTTTCCATATTGCTTATTAGAAGTGATCTGAAGTTCTAAACTATACATGAGAATGTGCAGTCTCTTGAGGCTTTTACGATTTCTCGTGATAGTCGTCGGTGGGTCTTGCACATGCATATGTTTTACATGTGTTCACAAGGGATCGTAAACATTCCAAGTCATGATTGTAATCCTCTTTGTTTAGTTGGATGATTGCAGAGTCTCAATGCCAAAACTGGACTATTTAGTAAAAGAATGAAGCTTATCCATCGCAATCCTAAGCTCCATGCACAAAGGGTGGCTGCAATTAAGGTCTAGCACCTTAATTACCATTTTTTAATATTTTTCTTTCAAGTATTTATATGTTCATCTGCTTTAACATTTTAAAACATCAAACTGTGTAACGCATAAAGAGGGTTTATTTCCATTGATCACTGCAGGCCTTATTTTATAACAATAAATAATGTCTAAAAGGTATTCATAGTTATGTGGCACTTTTGTCACATTAAAAGGGAATCTTGATGTCAGCTGCTAGCTTATTAACACAGAAATGAAATAACAAAGAGTTTGACTATGTGTAGGACTAGAATGCTATGCTCTTCTTTTCTTTGTTGAAGGAGGAAACCATCTAAGTTAGTGTGGAAAGGATTGTAGTTGCTATAGTTAAAATGAAACAATAGGGAACACTTATTTGATTAAATGCATGAGAAATTTTGGAATTATTAGATGATTCCAGAGGAGAATGTATTGAACTATTAATTTTCGGTTTAATGGAAAATGAAGAGGACCGGGTTTACATTACACATTTACATCCATGCAGAAAGCCAAAGGAACTGCAGCAGCTAGGAAACATACTTCTGAAACTTTGAAAGCTTTCTTTAGTGATCCAGAAAATCGTCGCAGGAGGAGCATTGCTATGAAAGGTCAGGTTGCAAAATTCACTGGAAGTGTGGCATTGACTCTGTTGAGTTGCTCTTGTATATTTTTTCTCTGTTCTACTAGTTCACTATTTAGTGTGCATCCTGGTTTGCAATTCTCAATATGTTTTCTGCTTTTGCCTTTCAAGTATGCATCTTATGATATTTCACACCATTGATGAAATGTTATCTTCTTAGTTTTGATGAAAAGCTTTGGTAGGAAAAATCACAACCAGTTTCTGATATTAGTTCTATTCTATTTGGTAAAAACTTATTGCTGGTTACTAAATGATTAAGCTGTCCTGTCCAGATAAAAATTTGAGATGGAAATTGTCATTTTGAATTGCATTATGAACAGTGCAATTCGACTATAACTATGTAATTTTTGTTGTTTTAGAATCTTGAACTTACAAAAATTAATTTCATACATGCTCTTCTAAGTGAGATGAATACTCCTTTTTTCATTTCATTGATTTATGTATGTTAACCCTTTTCTTTGTTATGAAGCAGGAGTGAAATTTTACTGCAAAAATTGTGGACGTGAAGGGCATAGGAAGCATTACTGTCCAGAAATTAACAATAGTGGGGAAGACAGACGGTTTAGATGTCGGTTATGTGGGGAAAAGGGCCATAACAGAAGGACATGTCCAAAGTCGAGCAAGAGTAATCGGAAAGGCACAAGGCATCATCACTGCAAAATTTGTCATCGGAGTGGTCATAATCGCAGGACATGCCCTAAACTTACAGGATCAAAATCAGGTGGAAGAAAAACAAAGAAAGATTGTCAGAAATTGGGACGTAAAATATACACGTGCCAATTGTGTCGAGGAGAAGGGCACAATGTCAGAACGTGTCCTGGTAGAAATACAGAGCCTGCAACTATTAATCCCAAATATGAAGAGGGCAACGACCTTGTTTTGGAGTAATGCATCTTCATTGAACTTTTGGCACTGGCAGGGGGAACTCTTTTTTCACTTCTTATCTGCATCCTTCTTCCCACCGAATGAAACTAGTGTTCATAAATCATGATGGATTTATTATATTCCGGAGTGGATTTAGCTGCATGCATTTATGCTGTTGTGTGAAATTGCTTGGTATCTCATTGACGACCCATCAAAATTTGGAATATATTTGTTGCGTGGTACTGCTAAATTTCATTTTCTTACTTCATTTAGCAACAAGCGTTTGTGTTTCCCAATTTTGTTATTAGCAGCGATGTCTCGGCAAACAGCATGGGAGCGAGAACGTTCCCTCACTTGAATTGGATTCTACATTTTGAAATTGGCAGTTCATTGCTGAACGAAGAGAATTATTTTGGCAATTGACTTATTGTATTATTGTTAAAACCATGATCCAATCCCCAAAAAAATTTTATAACAGATACGTTTGCTTCATGTAGGGTGGTTGATGAGTGAATCATAAGAGGTAGCTCTCATTCTCTTCAATGCAAAACATTATACAACTGCGCAATGAATTATCACTGTTATTATTATATCTTATGTATAAAAGTCGTCCAAGGCGACATCCTAATCCAACTGAAAAGCTACCAGGTAAAAGGATCACATTTCACAACTCGCCAAAATTGCTGCTATGTTGATGAAGACTGTAATGTCGTTTATGTTATTATAGTTTATATGATAATATTATAATTAATAATTTATTATTAAATTAAATAAAAATTATTATTCGTATTTGGATTAGATAAGATTAGGTATCATTAAATTAAATAAAAATTATTATTTATTATTAGATTAGATAACATTATTTAATGGTACTATTAAATTCAACACTTTAGAATTTTCCTGTCATCCTTCGTTCTTTCTTAGTTCATTACTTCACGTTTAAATCAAAACGACGCCGGATGAACCGATTACAACACGCTGTTTCATTATTTCTTTCTCCAGACTACTCCAGCCCAACCAAAAAATCCAGCTCAATTCCAATCCAAAATCCATCCACTAAGCCCAATATATCCACAAACAATACTACTATTTCGCTGTACTCTGTTCAACTTTATGCTCCCCCGAAGCCGGAGAGCTCATTCTCGTCGTCCTAGTCCTAGGGTTCCTTGATTAATCTCTGCTTAGCGATGGCTTTGCATACCGGAGTCGGCCTTTCCAGGATCATTGTCCTCGTCGGTGCAGGTACTCTCTTCTTCCATTGTTGTCTCTTTATACAGACACGTGTCGCCGCTTTAGCTCTGACTTTTACTTTTTTTTTTCCCCCTTTATACCTTCTGTTCCTGTCCAGGTTACACTGGCACGGTCCTGTTTAAAAACGGTAAATTATCTAACTTGATCGGTGAACTACAGGTACTGTAGTAATTGTTATTATTGTTATTATCGTTTTGGTTGGTTATATTTTTGTCAGTTATTATAGATTTAAGTTGTTTTGTTATTGCGTTACTTATAGCTGGCTTTACTCGTTTTAGTTTTCGTTTTCTGCAGTATAATTTAGGTTCGATTAAGTTAGTGGAGAAATTGTGATTATTGTTTATTGTTGTGTTTGGTTGCTGGGAAAATGGGAAACGTCATTTAAGTGATCTATGGCCGAATTGATTTTATTTGGTTCATGATTGTTTTCAATTGTTTTTGTTTGCTTATGTGCAGGCGCTGGTGAAGGGGGAACATGCAGATGGTGATACTGACTACAGTGATGCCATTGCCCAACAGGTAATGACGTTTTTGCAGTTTAATTAATTAAAGAATTATGTATTTATTTTCCAGTTTTAGTTTTGGTATGCATTGGTAGTTGGATTTAGCTATTTTGAAATTGGTTTCAGGTGAAGCGGTTGGCATTGGAAGTTCGACAACTGGCCTCAGCACGTCAAATAACTGTTCTGAATGGGAATTCTGGTCAATTGGGTATCTGGTTTCATATTTATGTTAAATGGTTCTTTGTTCAATTTTATTTTTACATTAATTGATGAAATGTGCATATTTCCATCAGGCTATTTATGCTGCAAACGAAATATTTTCTTGATAATTTCTAATTTCTATTGTCCTTCTTGAGTTTTAGTTTTTTCTTTTGCTTCATGCAGGTAATGTAAATAGGTTCATAGTTCCAGCTGCTGCGATGGGGGCATTGGGCTATGGTTACATGTGGTGGAAGGTATCTATCTAATGAATAACTAATGTTCTATATGCTTTGAGACTAACTTTTACAATTTAATGAATGATGCTACCTTTTGGGTTTTCTTTTTATTATGTGTTTTTTGACTTCTGAGATAAAGTTAGGTTTTTTTCAGATTACTGATTCTCTTTCTTTGAACAAACAGGGCATGAAATTCTCAGACCTTATGTATGTAACAAAGCGCAGTATGGCAAATGCTGTTTCAAACTTGACAAAACATCTGGAGCAAGTAACTGAGGCTTTATCTGTAAGTCTCACAAAGAACATTGTATTATTGTTAAGTTGGCCAGAATTATTTTAGGTTGATGTTGTCATTAGAAGGATGTGATAAAATAGATATTATTTATAAGAAAAGAAAGATTACACATTATTGCATTCTTAAGTTGCAAAGTACCAGTTGCCAGTTGGGCTAAGCTTCTCATTCAAGTATATAAGAATAAAACCCTTGTTGGTTCTCTTTTTGTTTTTTTGTTTTTTTTTTTTTTTTGTGCATGTGTTTTTGTTGTTCTCTTTTTATGTTGATTTCATGGATTTTCAAATTATAACTTGCTAATCTATTGCTTGCAAGTTTTCTTTTGGAGTTTGACAACCAAGAGTTGTGAATTGAGTTGGCTCGTTTAGTAAACAATTCAAAGCAAATCAATCTTGGAATGCCTAATTATTTTAATCATGCCCTGGAGTATAGTATGAACGCATCTTTTTTTTTTCTTAACATTTTGCAATGTATTTGATTATGTTTTCAAATTTTCTTTTGCTAGGCTGCAAAGGTACATTTGACACAGCGTATACAGCTCTTGGATGATAAAATGGAGAGTCAAAAGGAGATCTCAAAGGCAATTCAAAATGATGTAAGGGGCCACCTCAACTCCAATGGACTCTTCTAACATATTTTTTAATGAGTGGACATTCGTGTGAGCTTGTCAACTCTATTAGACTTTCTTTATCTTGTCTCCTTGAGGGGTGGGTGGGTGGGTGTTTTTGTAAGAGGTGACGACCATAATCTCAAAAAAATTGTACCTTCTTAAGATTTGAATCATGCTCTGTGCCTGCTTATGTTTGCTTCATTTCACTGAAAATGTGAAGTTGTTAGTGTTGAGAAATAATATAGAACTGGAAGGTGTCCACAAAATATGAGGCTAGACTGACAACTTATTATTCAAGTTTAGAATTCCTAATTAATGGAGATGCCTCCAAAAGATTAGGTTTAACCAAGGATGATTTTTAAGCAAGAAACTTTTACATCTGATGTACTATAAGCAGAAGCCGTGTTTAATTGTTATTATATTAATTTTCCATATTTTGTGTTTTATGTTAATGTGCAAATTGCAAAATAGTCTACTTTTGCAGTATTAATGTGATATTTTTAGAAATACACCTTACATCTTTCAATGTGGTTAAATCTTTTGTCACAGATTAATATTGCTTCTGAAAATGTATCACAGATTGGCTCTGATTTGTGGTTAAATCTTCTGAAAAACAGATTGGCTCTGATTTGTGGTTAAATCTTCTGAAAATGTATCACAGATTGGCTCTGACTTGTACTAATGTGGTTAAATCTTTTGTCACAGGTTAATATTGCTGCTGAAAATATATTACAGATTGGCTCTGATTTGTGGCAATTACAGTGTTTAGTTTCTGGATTGGTAAGTTTAATTATTTTTTCTTAATCTGTCAGTAATGGTGGAGAACTTCTTAGCTTTTCAGCATTGGTGATTGTTGCTACCTTTAATTTTTTTTTTTAATAACCCCATTATCTTTTATAGAAACAGATTCATTTTACTGAAGGTTTCCTCTTATTATTATTATTATTATTATTATCATTATTATTTATAATTCTACTGAAAAATAATGAAGATTATTATCCTCTGCTTTATGTATAAGTTTTAATTTTCATTTTTTCCTAAAATATCAAATTGTTCAGTAGGAAGGGTAAAAAAATGGTCTATTCTTGTAATATGTCTACAGTCCATTGTTTCTTTTTCTTCTTCATTATCTCCTTTTTTTTTTTTTTTTTCTCCTGAATTCACTGTAATTTGTTAGTTTCTTACTACTTACAGGATGGGAAGATAGGTTCATTGGAGGAGAAGCAGGTAACTGTTTTTGTGCCCTCATCACTTAAATGCTACTATCCTAGTTTGATTTTCTTGTGATCATTTCAACAAAATATTCTGATGTTTGGATTATATGTCTGGAGAAAAATATGCACAGGCATGCCTGGTTTGAATGTTTAATTATTTGTTTTGTTTAGTAAATAGCCACACTCTTCAAACACTTAACCCTAACTCAATTCCCATTACCAATCTTCGATTAAACCCATGTCTTAATTTGAACCGCCACCTTTTCTTTGAATCTTGTTCTTTTTTTATACGGGAGACACTCCAAAATAAACAGAATGTTAAAGTAAGCCTTTGGTTCCTCCTGCATGTTCAGTTGCTATTTGCTTACGAAGTGGCTCTCTCTTGTTACGAAGTGGCTCTCTCTCATTTAAAGTACCACTTCTTGGATCTTAGGATACTGTCTTCCCTATCCTTGCTAGGCTCCGTCTTGTGTTGTAGGTTGTGCTTGTTCTTTTTTTAAGTAAGAAAACTGTGCAGTGTTTTGATCAATAATCTATTGGTATGTCCTAGGCTTGTGAGAATAAATCATCAGTGTGTTATACCTTGCAATTGTATTGCTAGTTGTCATAGTCCACTCTTGTTTCTGCATTTATGATATACTGATGCAATTATATGTTTGCAGGATCTTGCAAATATGGGTGTTTGGTACCTGTGCAATGTTGCTAACGGACAAAAAATGCAAATGCCTAAAGCTCTAGAGGTGGGAAAAGCATTTCAGTGGTGGTGGTCATAATTTTTTTCTTTTTTAGACAAGAAAATCTTCATACTTGGATTAGAAAATTTTTGGTAAGAAGGAAATGAAAGATGGTAATTCTCGAGGTTGAATGGAATGTGACAAAAATGGAGGCTCTGGTTTTCCTTCTAGGTTCTTGAAATTCATTGTTCAATATAAGTAAAGGGATTGGTATTAAAACGTATTCTGGATCTAAGCCGTCTTGCCAAGACATTAAACTCAATACGGATGTGAGCTCTTGCTCCACAAAAACTTGAAAAAAGTTCTTTCTCTTCATGATCAAAGCTAAAAAGGATACTCATCTACATCTCATTCTTTATTTTCTTCCTTCAAAAAATTATATATATATATATATATATATATATATATATATATATATATACAATGTAAATAAGCTAGGCT